>SJYC01044800.1:0-16543 GCA_006408675.1 Madoqua kirkii | reverse complement strand
TGCTAGCCCAATTTACATAGGGCAGGCCCAAAGGGGAGGAAAAATCATATAGTAAAAAGAGGAGCCAAAGGGCCGGGGCTCCCCTTTCCCTCTCTTCTTTTCACTGTTTGAGTCGACATGCCCTCTGGCCTCAAGGATGTATTTTCTTGCTATTTCTAAATAAAATTGTGCTGTAACACAGAGCTGTAACACTGATCTGTCTAAGAGCTATAACACGGTCTGTTTGAGACCTGAGAGCTCTAACAGGGTCTGCCCAAGACTCGAGAGCTATAACACAGTCTGTATGAGAGCTATGACATCCATAGCTTCAAATTTTTGTTGAGACGAGATAGAACCGAGGAGAATACACTTGCCTGACAATATGAACTATCTGGGTCAAAGGTTGTTGGTTTATAAAACATCCTAGCAGTAAGAGCACCTATTCTTGTAAAGAGTCTTTCATAGCATTGTGTTTTTAAAAATTATTTACAAATATGGAAATCAAACATGGGAGTGTATATGTTGCTGTTCAATTTATGTTGTCTGTGCCTGATTGTGTGAGGAGAGGACTTCATTGTTGGAAGGTTTGGGGAAACAACTATGCACATCAAAGAGAAGTTCCTAAGATACAGCAGATGCAGCTGTCCAGTGCCCAGTTCTGTAATACAAAAGGGTCATAGATTTGCAGCATTATCTTTTCCTTCAGATCTGTACATAAAATCACCTTCTGAATGAGAAATTCCTGGTCCCCAACATTTGAAGTATAGAGTATCTGACATTTTATATCTCCTTTAGTGTTCTATATTTTTCTCTCTAGCACATATCATTAACATATTATATAACTAGCCATTTTATTACTCTTCCCCTCCGGTAGAATGTAAACTCCTTGAAAGGACTGTTTGGTTCAGTGCTATATTTCCTGCATCTGGCAGGTAGAGATCATTAAATACTTTATCTTAAAAATAATAAATAAATGGACAGATACTTCATTTCTTACATGTTCTCTTTTTATTAAGTAAAGCATGTGTACAGGACTTTTTGCTTCCACCTAAAATGTACAGAGTTGCAGAGGACCATTAAAGTGAAAGCGAAGTGAGGTTGCTCAGTCATGTCTGACTCTTTGTGACCCCATGGACTGTAGCCCACCAGGCTCCTCTGTCCATGGACTGTTCCAGGCAAGAGTACTGGAGTGGGTTGCCATTTCCTTGCACCCAGTCTAAAATGAAAATGAGCGATACAAGTTACAAACGCATAGTTTAAAACAATCTTTTAGAGATCTAAGATGCAAATAAGCCTAAGTACAATGAAATGCAGAATGTGATAGCCTTTCTAGGACTTATGGCAGAATGACAAGATGAGGAGGTATCATGGATAAGGAAAAATCAGAAGAACTTCAAATGAACTTTTTGCAGACCCCTTGGGATGGCCTGATGAGTCAGAATCCCAATAGCCTTGTCCACAAAGCCAGTATAAACCACTGACTCTTCCCTGTGGGTCTTCACTGAGAGCGGCAGGTAGGACACCAGAGGCTGGAGGAGGGGCAAACTAACTGTGAGAAATCTCTCTGAAACACACAAGGAGTTCATCAAGCACAAGAAGCAGGAGCTGAAAGCTCAGTCAGGTTTGCTCAGAGAATTGCCTCTGAAGTGCTTCTGATCTGCACTGAACCCAGAGAACTAGGGGGCTAGGGACAAGGAAGGATATCTGAGAGATTCCTTTGGGGCATCCAGCATTTTACTGAGTACAGTAGTGGTGGCTAAAGATACACAAGGAATGTAGGTAAACTAAGAGAAATCCATCCTGGGTACCCTAAGTCATCAATAAGTACAAGGCAATAGCTATTGAAGTTTAGAACAGGGCAGCAGGGCAAGAAGAAGTCTCTTGAAGTTCAGAAAACAGGTACAAGACTGTAGAGCAAAGCAAAATAAGACAAAATAAAAGTGGCATTTAGGCTGCAAAATAGAGAGATCATGCGTGCTTTGGAGTACTGGCTGCTAGACATAGAAGATTCATGAGAGTCCCATCAGGAATCAGATCTCAGCATGGAGCGTGCCATAAATCACACTGTTAGCATAAACTCTTAGAGTCAGTGACTTAAAAATACTCTTAGCAGATGGACTATGCCAAGGCTCAGAGCTCATCTCTGTAGTGTCCAAAGGCCAGTCCTTAAGTACAGAGTTTCTGAGAATGTTCTGGATTTAAGGTACCCAGGCCTATTAAGCCAACTGTTAACTCTTTTCCATGAAGAAATGTTAAAATAATTTCTTCACCCTGAAAGGAAATGATCTGCAGGGAGAAACAGAGAGAACACCAAAGGTAAATATAATTGACATTTAATAGGCAAATGTGATAGATAACATATTTTTTAAATTTTATATATACCTGCTATAATGGCTAAAATTAAAAAGGCTATTAATACCATATCGACAGGGCTTTGGAGCAATATTTCATACTTCACTAGAGATCAAATAAAATGGTACTACCTCTTGAAAAATTGGTTAGGCAAATGAACGTATATCAGCTACAATACCCAGCAATCCCAAGTGCCGGTGTTTATCCAAGAGAAGTGGAAAACAGGAAGACATGAACAAACATTTCATGGTAACTTATTCATAATAGACCAAACTAGAAACAACCAAAATGTCTATTATTAGAAGAACAGATAAGCAAAATGTGGTTCACTCATACTTAGTAATAATAAAGGAAGAGTCTGTTGACATATACAAAATTTGGATGAATCTTAAAATGTTATCACTTGCCAAAGAAGCCAGACACAAGAGCACATTTGTAAAATTCCATTTATACAAAATCCTAGAACCAATCTACAGTGAAATAAATCAGAACAGTACTCACCTTTGGGTTTGGATTACCATTATAAATGTACTAAGTGTAAATCCTTAAAAAAAAAAAAAAACTCAAAAAGGTCCATCTCATGCTTAGAAATACAGAATTTCTGATATAATAGTGTTGAGGATAAGAACAAAATACTGAAAATACTGTTGAGAAAAATAATGTTATTCACTTTTCAACAAGAAAGAATTATAGAAAATAAAATATACTTATCTAAGGGGCACATATTGGCCAACATCTAGAAAATCTCAGCATGAGTGTTAATCATTAGCTTCTAAGTCTGTTAAAATTGCAATAATTTATATTCAGTGAAATTTTCACTTTGCACAGGAGACTCCTTAAATCTGAAATCTGCAAGAGTCTGCTATTCAGTATCAAATTTCCAATCACCAAATGTATCTCAAAAGATAAAATCATAAAAATTGTCAGCCTCAAAAATGTAATAACGGACTGAAGTCATAGAGTTTATTTAGCCAAAAGCTTTAAGTAACTCAGGAAATCTGTGCAGGTGGCATAGAAGACCATGGTCTATGGAATGGTCCTTTAATCTTTCAGTGTCTTAAAGGGCATTTATTATAGAATTACAACTTTTAGCTCCCTTTGAAGAAATCTTTCAGAGTGCTGTGTAAATTGTCATGTGACATTTTCAGAAATTTCTCAAAAGCTCATTTTGTTGCATTTAGAAAGATAGTTGTTCTTATAGACTCATTGCTTCCTTAAAAGTAACTTATTTTTGTCTGCATGTTCACTAGCCTATTAGTTTAATTTGAGATTAATGATCCCTTTCAGCCTAAAAGATAAACAGTAAATTTAAATCAGACTCATAATCTATTTGAATGACATTCTGATGTTGATCTTAGGGAATTTTATGAGGAAAGCATAGCTAGATATTTAATATAACCTTTTGAGATTGACACGTAATACTTTTAGTTATTTTCTGAATCTTTTCTAATTTCCTTATGCATTTTACTAGATGTAAAGTGTGACATTTCATTTGAAAACTTCTCTGCTCATTTCAATAATATATTTGAACGTGGACATACAAATTAGATGTGTGCTCTTCATTTAGACATTGTTCCTTAAAATAAACATACCTGAGACAAGGGATCAGGATATTATAAATACATAAAATAATTATTGAGTAACAAATGTCCCTAGGAAATGGTATGGTGCTAGGTGAACAAAATATTTATAAGTCAACTTGTTGTACTATAGGTAGTACCTATTCTTAACCTCAGTATTTTGATCTGTGGTGTTGGAGAAGACTCTTGAGAGTCCCTTGGACTGCAAGGAGATCCAATCAGTCCGTTATGAAGGAGATCAGCCCTGGGATTTCTTTGGAGAGAATGATGCTAAAGCTGAAACTCAAGTACTTTGGCCACCTCATGTGAAGAGTTGATTCATTGAAAAAGACTGATGCTGGGAGGGACTGGGCGCAGGAGGAGGAGGGTGATGAGATGGCTGGATGGCATCACTGACTCGATGGATGTGGGTCTGAGTGAACTCCGGGAGTTAATGATGGACAGGGAGGCCTGGCATGGTGTGATTCATGGGGTCGCAAAGAGTCAGACACGACTGAGAGTCAGACACGACTGAACGACTGAACTGAACTGAACCTCAGTATTTTATTAGTTACATTTTATTCTGTTACAGATACATAAAGACAATTTTTGGAGAAGTGTTGAAGATAGACAGGCAATCATTCTTTGAAAGCATTCACCCAGGAAGCTACGTGCCAGGCAACAAAGAAATTTAGTTGGACTTGATTTCCCTTTTGCATTTTCATCTACTTTTATTTTCCTGTTGGCCCTTTAAACCTATTCTTTACAGGCTACTTCATAAATCATCTTCTCTCATTTTTCTAATTCTTGTTCTTCCTTTCAAGAATTTAAAAAATCAATACCCTCCTTATCTATCATTTAAAATTTTATTTCACTTTTGTTACTGATTTGATAGCTACACTAGTCCTCAACTCAGTCAGTCACCCTTAAGGCTAGGATTTCAGGGCTATTTACTTTTTAAAATAATCTCAAAGGAATGCATTTGGTTTTTCAGGATGGGGTTGCTGAGGAGCATTCATTCAAACACAGGGGTCATATGTTGAGAGCAATGAGCTGTCTAGGGAAGACAAAGCTGAGTATGCACTAGGGTAACTAAACGTCTGTATTGAGTATGAAAAACAGTGCAGACTTCTGCTCAGAACAATAGAAGGAAAATAAATATTTATTAAGTGTGTCCTATACTAAGCATAGGCTTATATATTATTATTTCATTGTGTCCTTTAAATAACATTATAATTTTGGGATTCCAATTGTACTAAAGGTGCAAACTAGTTTTGCCACAAAGAGTTGCTAGTAATGAGATTAGACTGGCAGACATGTAGATTACAGCCAGACGGACTTCACACGTAGAGCAGTCAGTCTTGCAAACAGAGTAAAACCATGGCTAACTGGGTCTCAGGCACCGAGATGTATTGAGGAACAAGATAGTTTAGCAGAAGGACCACTTCCCGACCAAAAGCTTTATTTGGGCAACAGTGAAATTAAAAGAAAAATACTGGTTAAGAGTCCTTTGTCTGTGAATAGTGAACACAAGTGCACAAAGAATAAAATGTTTCCTGTTATTTTACAAGTTCATCTGTCAGGGAAACCCAGTTAGAAAAAAAATTAACAATTATATTCATAAAATATACATATTTATGAAGAGTTCACAGTTTGAGTAATATTGTAAGAGTCAATATTTTCAAATCACAAAGTATCTCTTGAAAGACATGATTATTTGCAAATACTATGCGACTAACATAAATCATATTTACAAGGTATATTTTAATCATGTTACAAAAGTGCTGTCATTACAACTAAAATGCCACTTGATTGATACTGTATGCTTTAAATTCAGGATCCTGTGTACTCAACTGAGACTACTTAGTGTTTTATTAAAAATGTTATTTACAGTTTAGCAAAGAAAATAATGTTTTGATAGTGTCCAACTATTTCTTAAAATATTCTACTATTGATGCATATGATGATGTGTCCAGTAAAAACAAAACTATGTAGTGATTTAGGTTATTTTCACAGACTGTGTGTGTGTTCATTTGGTATTGATTAGAACTGAGCCTAATTAGTCCAAATATTAACAAGAACTATGGTTAACAGCTAGATTATGAAAAACAAATTTCATCATTTAGATTGCCATCTTTAACCAGCAGCATAAATAGTCTTTTTTTTTTTTTCCTTGTTGTCACATGATGAGAGGGGGTTGAAAGTTTGAAACCACTGTGTGACTCTCTGCTGAAAAATAGACTGCTGATTACTATTCCAATTAGAGATGCTTTTTGTCTGTATAGAGTAGTTCTAAGTTGAAATTCAACTACCAGTTGTCTTAATGGTTCTTGGCTTTGCCAGCTGCATTAGCTAAGGATGAAGAGCAATAGGCAATACAGGGATCATTATATTAATGCTTATGTGCTTTTCTAGAAGGACCATTTCTGGCTTGGTGATTCATTAGCTTTGTGATATTTAGTCAAGTGGTTAGTCTTTCTCAGCTTTAGTTGGGTTTGTTTGTTTGATCAGTTTGTAAAACAAGGATGAGAATAATATTGTCTTCAGTTCTGTTTAGTTGCTCAGTCATGTCCGACTCTTTGCGACCCAATGGACTGAAGCATGCCAGGCCTCCCTGTCCATCACCAACTTCCTGAGTTTATTAAAACTCACGTCCATTGAGTTGGTGATGCCATCCAACCATCTCATTTTCTGTTGTCCCCTTCTCCTTCTGCCTTCATTGTTTCCCAGCATCAGTCTTTTAAAATGAGTCAGTTCTTCACATCAGGTGGCCAAATTATTGGAGTTTCAGCTTCAATATCAGTCCTGCCAATGAATATTAAGATTGATTTCCTTCAGGATTGACTGGATGGATCTCCTTGCAGTCCAAAGGACTCACAAGAGTCTTCTCCAACACCACAGTTTAAAAGAATCAATACTTCGGCTCTCAGCTTTCTTTGTAGTCCAACTCTCACATCCATACATGACTACCGGAAAAAACATAGCTTTGACTAGATAGACTTTTGTTGGCAAAGTAATGTCTCTGCTTTTCAATAGGCTGTCTAGGTTGGTCATAACTTTCCTTCCAAGGAACGAGCATCTTTTAATTTCATGGCTGCAGTCACCATCTGCAGTGATTTTGGAGCCCCTCAAAATAAAATCTGTCACTGTTTCCACTGTTTCCCCATCTATTTGCCATGAGGTGATGGGACTGGATGCCATGATCTTCGTTTTCTGAATGCTAAGTTTTAAGCCAACTTTTTCACTCTCCTCTTTCACTTTTATCAAGAGGTTCTTCGGTTCTTCTTCACTTTATGCCATAAGAGTGGTGTCATCTGCATATCTGAGGTTATTGATATTTCTCCAGGCAATCTTGATTCCAGCTTGTGCTTCATCTAGCCCAGTGTTTCTCATGATGTACTCTGCGCATAAGTTAAATAAACAGGGTGACAATATACAGCCTTGACATACTCCTTTTCCTATTGGGAACCAGTCTGTTGTTCCATGTCCAGTTCTAATTGTTTCTTCCTTACCTGCATACAGATTTCTCAAGAAGCAGGCCAGGTGATTTAGTATTCTCATCTCTTTAAGAATTTTACAGAGTTTGCTGTGGTCTACATAGTCAAAGACTTTGCATAGTCAATAAAGCAGAAGTAGATTTTTTCTGGAATTCTCTTGCTTTTTCAATGATCCAACAGATGTTGGCAATCTTATCTCTGGTTCTTCTGTCTTTTCTAAATCCAGCTTGAACATCTGAAAGTTCATAGTTCACATACTGTTGATGCCTGGCTTGGAGAATTTTGAGTATTATTTTACGAGCACGTGAGATGAGTGCATTTTGTGGTAGTTTGAGCATTCTTTGGCATTGCCTTTCTTTGGGACTGTAATGAAAACTGACCTTTTCCAGTCCTGTGGCCACTGCTGGGTTTTCCAAATTTGCTGGCATATTGAGTGCAGCACTTTCACAGCATTCAACTTTTAGTGAATAGTTCAACTAGAATTCTACACCTCAATTAGCTATGTTCATAGTGCTGCTTTCTAATGCCCACTTGACTTTGCATTCCAAAATGTCTTGCTCTAGGTTGGTGATCACACCATTGTGAGTATCTTGGTCATGAAGATCTCTTTTGTACAGTTATTCTGTGTTTTCTTGCCACCTCTGCTTAATATCTTCTGCTTCTGTTAGTTCCATCCCCTTTCTGTCCGTTATTATGCCCATCTTTAGATGAAATATTCCCTTGGTAGCTCTAATTTTCTTGAAGAGATCACTAGACTTTCCCATTCTGTTGTCTTCCTCTATTTATTTGCACTGATCACTGAGGTAGGGTTTCTTATCTTTCCTCGATATTCTTTGAAACTCTGCATTCAAATGAGTTTATCTTTCCTTTTCTCCTTTGCTTTTCCTTTCTCTTCTATTCACAGTCATTTGTAAGGCTTCCTCAGACAGCCACTTAACCTTTTTGCATTTCTTTTCCTTGAGGAAATTGAGAATGATCTTGATCCCTCCCTCCTGTATAATGTCAGGAACCTCTGTCCATAGTTCTTCTGCCACTCTGTTTATCAGATTGAATCCCTTGAATCTGTCACTTGCATTGTGTAATCATAAGGGATTTGATTTAGGTCATACCTGAATGATCTAGTGGTTTTCCCTACTTTCTTCAATTTCAACCTGAATTTGGCAATAAGGAGTTTATGTTCTGAGCCACAGTCAGCTCCTGGTCTTGTTTTTGATGACTGTATAGAGCTTCCCCATCTTTGGCTGTGAAGAATATAATCAATCTGATTTCATTATTGACCATCTGATGATGTCCATGTGAACAGTCTTCTTTTGTGTTGTTGGAAGAGGGTGTTTTCTATGACCAGTAAGTTCTCTTGGAAAAATTCTATTAGCCTTTGCCCTGCTTTATTTTGTACTCTAAAACCAAACTTGCCTGTTACTCCAGGTATTTCTTGACTTTCTTCTTTTTCATTTCAGTCCCCTGTAATGAAAAGGACATCTATTTTGGGTATTGGTTCTAGAGGTCTCATATGTCTTAAAGAACTGTTCAACTTCAGCTTCTTCAGCATTACTGGTCAGGGCATAGACTTAGATAACTGTGATACTGAGTGATTTGCCTTGGACACGAACAGAGATCATTCTGTCGTTTTTGAGATTGCATCCAAACACTGTGTTTCTTACTTTCTCCAAAAAGTTATTGACGGAATAGAAAAAGATTGTGTCTGTTAAAAAAAATAAACTGATGTACAATAAAAAGTTTAAAAATGTTTTGAGAAAAGACTAATTTAAATCAGGTAGCATCTAAGTGCTTAGAGCACTCCACAAAGAGGATCTAGCAGCAGGTCTTACAGAGAAGAGGCAGAAGGAAAGTAAGACCATTACTTGATTTGTTACAGCTTAACTGGCTACATTCTTTGAGAAAACCTAGTTGGCTGTGATTCATTGTCCTTACATTTTAATGTCTTAAACTTGAGACATTTCAGGTTTAGGTTATAGTTTGCTTTTGTAGGAACCCAAGGCATTAAACTTATATGCAGAGTACATCATGAGAAATGCTAGACTGGAAGAAACACAAACTGGAATCAAGATTGCTGGGAGAAATATCAATAACCTCAAATATGCAGAGACACCACCGTCTTGGCCAAAAGTGAAGAGGAACTAAAAAGCCTCTTGATGAAAGTGAAAGAGGAGAGTGAGAACGTTGGCTTAAAGCTCCACATTCAGAAAACAAAGATCATGGCATCCAGTCCCATCACTTCATGGGAAATAGATGGGGAAACAGTGGAAACAGTGTCAGACTTTATTTTGAGGGGCTCCAAAATCACTGTAGATGGTGACTGCAGCCGTGAAATTAAAACATGCTTACTCCTTGGAAGAAAAGTTATGATCAACCTAGATACCATATTCAAAAGCAGAGACATTACTTGACTAGTCTGTCTAGTCAAGGCTATGATTTTTCCAGTGGTCATGTGTGAATGTGAGAGTTGGACTATGAAGAAGGCTGAGTACTGAAGAATTGATGCTCTTGAACTGTGTGGTGTTGGAGAAGCCTCTTGAGAGTCCCTTGGACTGCAGAGAGATCCAACTAGTCCATTCTGAAGGAGATCAGCCCTAGGATTTCTTTGGAAGGAATGATGCTAAAGCTGAAACTCTAGTACTTTGGCCACCTCATGCGAAGAGTTGACTCATTGGAAAAGACTCTGATTCTGGGAGGAATTGGGGGCAGGAGGAGAAGGGGACGACAGAGGATGAGATGGCTGGATGGTATCACTAACTCGATGGACGTGAATCTAAGTGAATTCGGGAGTTGGTGATGGACAGGGAGGCCTGGCGTGCTGTGATTCATGGTGTCGCAAAGTCAAACATGACTGAGTGACTGAACTGAACTGAAGGCATTAAAGCCACCTCAGTCTAATGGTCCCTTTTTAAATAAACTTAACATGACTAAAGCACCTTTCAAAATCACAAAGCTTATGAATCTATTTTCCCATACGAGACCAGATCAAAACAGATCATGGTAAAATCAAGAGATAATAACATATTAGGTTTACTCCACTCCTCAGAATTAGAATTAGGTGCCAGATTCTTGGCCTTCTCACATCTCTTCTTGAAGGGCAGAGGCTAAAGAGAAGGTTCTTATCTAAGGCCCGTCCCTACCATGCACTCTCTATTTCTGTTCTTCACTTAGGCTTGTATACTATGACTTGAAGGACTTTCATTGCCCAGGTGGTGTCTCTCCTGATTCCATCACTGCTGTTGGCTTCCTGAATGATAAACCTACTGTGGTTTTTGAAGTTTACATTCATCCCTTCTGAGGTCTTTGGCAGTCTTCAGGATGTGTGTGGAGTTCCACCTTCAAGTTCTGTGGTTATGATTCTGTAGTAGTTTCCCAAGAAGGAGACCTCACTCATTCTCTGTAATTCCTCAGAATAAAAACTCTTAGATTTAGCAAATATTTCCCTGGGTTCTGATTTAAAAACAAGGTGAGTGGCATAATACAGATTGCTGCATCAAACTCTTTTCTTATTTAAATTTTATTTTGTATTGGAGAATAGTTGATTAACAATGTTGTGTTAGTTTCATGTGTTCAGTAAAGTGATCCAATTATACATATATAAGTATCTATTTTTTTTAAAATTATTTTCCCATTGAGGTTATTACAGACTATTGAGCAGTTACCGCTGCCATACGGGCTTCCCTGGTAGCTCAGCTGGTAAAGAATCTGCCTGTTATGAAGGAGACCCCAATTGATTCCTGGGTTGTGAAGATCCCCTGGAGAAGGGATAGGCTACCCACTCCAGTTTTCTTGGCCTTCTCTGGTGGCTTAATTGGAAAAGAATCCACCTGCAATGCAGGAGACCTGGGTTCAGTCCCTGGGTTAGTAAGATCCCCTGGAGGAGGGCATGGCAACCCACTCCAATATTCTTGCCTGGAGAATCTCCATGGACAGAGGAGATTCGTGGGCTGCAGTCCATGGGTTGCAAAGACTCAAACATGATGGGTCGACCAAGCACAGCACAGCACATCTGTGCTATACAGTAGGTTTTTTTTAAATTGGATTATATTTGATTTACAATATTTTATTAGTTTCAAGTGTATAACAAAGTAAAACAGCTATACATATACATATATCCACTTTTTAAAAATATTATTTTCCAATATTGGCCATTGCAGAGTACTGAGTAGAGTTACCTGTGCTATCCAGTAAGTCTGTATAAGTTATCTGTTTTATATGTGCTGTTGCTGCTGCTAAGTCGCTTCAGTCGTGTCCGACTCTGTGCGACCCCCGGGCTCCCTCATCCCTGGGATTCTCCAGGCAAGAACACTGGAGTGGGTTGCCATTTCCTTTTCCAATGCATGAAAGTGAAAAGTGAAAGTGAAGTAGCTCAGTCGTGTCTGACTCTTAGCGATCCCATGAACTGCAGCCCACCAGGCTCCTCCGTGTCCATGAGATTTTCCAGGCAAGAGTACTGG
The DNA here is from genome assembly GCA_006408675.1 of Madoqua kirkii. Classification (NCBI taxonomy): domain Eukaryota; kingdom Metazoa; phylum Chordata; class Mammalia; order Artiodactyla; family Bovidae; genus Madoqua; species Madoqua kirkii. Next base: position 4,702 of record SJYC01044800.1, on the reverse strand, counting down.
GGTGGAGTGCCATTGCCTTCCCCATTATATGTAAATCCCCATTTCCCTATTTATCCCTCCCACTCATTCTCCTCCCTGGTAACCATAAGTTTGTTTTCTACATCTGTGACTCTGTTTTATAACTAAGTATATTTGTACCATTTTTCAAGATCCCCTTTATAACTAGTATCAGATATTTGTCTGACTTACTTCTCTCAGTATGACAATCTGTAGGTCCATCTTTGTTGCTGCAAATGGCATTATTTCATTCTTTTAATGGCTGAGTAATATTCTATTGTGTATACGTACCACATCTTCTTTATCCATTCATCTGTCAGTGAGCATTTATGATGTTTCCATGTCTTGGCTATTGTAAATAATAGTGCTGTGAACACAGATACACATGTATCCTTTTGAACCATACATGCCTAGGAGTGAGATTGCTGGATCATATGGTAACTCTATTTTTAGTTTTTTAATGAATGTTCATACTGTTCTCCATAGTGTTTGTACCAATTTATAGTCCCACTAACAGTGTAAGAGAGTTCTCTTTCAACACCCTCCCCAGCATTTATTGCTTGTAGATTTTTTGATGATGGCCATTCTCACTGGTGTGAGGTAGTTTTGATTTGCATTTCTCTAACAATTAACAATTTGAGCATCTTTTCATATACCTCTTGGCCATCTGTATGCCTTCTTCGGAGAAACTTCTGTTAAAGTGTTCTGCCTATTTTTTTATTTTTTTATTTTATTTTATTTTTGATATTTAGCCACATGAGGTGTTTGCATATTTTGGAGATAACTCCTTTGTTGATTGCCTTGTTTGCAAATATTTTCTCTGATTCTGTGACTTATCTTTTTGTTTTATTTATGGTTTCCTTTGCTATACATAAGCTTTTGAGTCTAATTAGGTCAATTTGTTATTTTTGTTTTTATTTCCGTTACTCTAGGAGATGATGGATCAAAAAAAGATATTGCTCCAGTTTATGTAGAGTGTTCTCCCTATCTTTTCCTCTAAGACTTTTATAATGTCTGGCCTTACATTTAGGTTTTAATCCACTTTGAGTTTATGTTTTGCAAAGGCAAAGGCACCCCACTCCAGTACTCTTGCCTGGAAACTACCATGGACGGAGGAGCCTGGTAGGCTGCGGTCCATGGGGTCGCTGAGTCAGACACGACTGAGCTACTTCACTTTCACTTTTCAGTTTCATGCATTGGAGAAGGAAATGGCAACCCACTGTAGTGTTCTTGCCTGGAGAATCCCAGGGATGGCAGAGCCCAATGGGCTGCCGTCTGTGGGGTCGCACAGAGTCGGACACTACTGAAGTGACTTAGCAGAAGCAGCAGCAGCAGCAGCAAAGAGTGTTCTAATTTCTTTACTTTTCTTTCTTTTTTTTTTTTTACATGTAGCTGTCCAGTTTTTTCAGCACCATTTATTGAAGAGATTGTCTTTTCTCCATTGTATAGTCTTGCCTTATTTGTTGTAGATTAATTGACCATAGGTACTTGGGTTTATTTCTGAGTTTTCTATCCTGTTCCATTGCTATGTATCTCTAGTTTTGTGCCAGAGATATTGTGTTGATTACTATAGCTTTGTGGTATAGTCTGAGGTTAAGGAACCTGATTCCAACAGCTCCTTTTTTCTTTCTCAAGATTGCTTGGCTATTTGGGGTCTTTTGCATCCGCATATAAATTTTAAGTTTTTTTTCTGTTCAAGTTCTGTGAAAAATGCCATTGGCAATTTTAGAGGTATTGTATTGAATATGTAGATTTCCTTGGATTATACAGTTATTTTGACAATATTGATTCTTGCAAACCAAGGACATGGTATATGTTTCCATCTGTTGTGGCAATTTCTATTTTTTCATCAGTGTTTTATAGTTTCAGTGAACAGATCCTTTGCCTTCTTTGTTGTTATTCTTCAGTTATTCAGTCATGTCTGACTCTTTGCAACCCCATGACATGCAGCACACCAGGTTTCCCTGTCCTTCACATCTCCTGGAGTTTGCTCGAACTCATGACCATTGACTCCATAATGCCATGTAACCAGCTCATCCTTTGTCATCCTCTTCTTCTCCTGCCTTCAATCTTTCTCAACATCAGGGTCTTTTCCAATGAGTAGCCAAAGTATTGGAACTTCAGCACCAGTCCTTTGAATGAATATTTAGGGTTGATTTCCCTTAGGATTGACTGGTTTGATCTGTTTGCTGTCAAAGGGGCTTTCAAGATGCTTCTCCAGCACCGCAGTTTGAAAGCATCAGTTCTTCAGTGATTAGCCTTCTTTATGGTCCAAATCTCACATCCATACATTACTACTGAAAAAACCATAGCTTTGACTCTATGGACCTTTGTTAGCAAACTGATGTCTCTATTTTTTAATATGCTATCTGGGTTTGTCATTTTTCTTCCAAGAAACATATCTCTTAATTTCATGATTACAGTCACCATCTGCAGTGATTTTAGAGCCCAAGGAAATAGTCTGTCACTGTTTTCATTGTTTCCCCATCTATTTGCCGTGATGTGATGGAACCATATACCATGATCTTAGTTTTTCAAATGTTGAATTTTAAGCCATCTTTTTCACTCTCCTCTTTCACCTTTGTTTCACCAAAGGCTCTTAGGTATGTTTACTCCTAGTGGTTTTATTGTTTTTGATGCAATGGTAAGTGGTATTATATTTTTACCGAACACTATATTTATCAATAGTTGGGGCAAGTCTCTTGTCTAGTCTCAAACATATTAACACTGTTTCAGTTGTTTAGGCCAAAAACAGTGGTGTCACCCATTACTTCTCCCCTGATCTCTTACTGTCCATACACTTCAGCAGAAAATCTCATTAGCTCTACAATCAATAGATAGCCAGAAGGAAGGCACAATTCTTGAGGCACTAACCTATAGTGTTCCCCCTTAGCCTACCAAAATAATGAAACCACTCTTCTTTCTCCTCCTCCATAATATATGTATGTATGTATATGTATGTATGGAGATAAATATATATATATATATATATATATATCTCCAGATTGCAACCACATCTCACTATTTTTTCTAAACTCTGTCCTGTCTATGATGATTTCAATAGCCTCTTAAATGATCATACATCTTTCTCTGGCTCCTTTCACCCAGTCTATTATCAGAATATCAACTACAGTGATCCTTCAAAACCTAACTGAGAATATGCTGTGCTCTGCTTCTCATTTCATTCTGGGTAAAAGCCAGTCTTCATAATGACCTAAAAGGTCCTATAAAATTTAACCTCCTTACTTAAACTTACCCCATCTCCTACTTCCAACCCCTCTGCTCATTGCTGTGGTCCTGGTCTTAGTACCTTATTTAAGTTTGAATTTCCACTTCAGCACTACTGAGTCCTATAAACTCTGTCCTGTCTATGATGATTTCAATAGCCTCTTAAATGATCATACATCTTTCTCTGGCTCCTTTCACCCAGTCTATTATCAGAATATCAACTACAGTGATCCTTCAAAACCTAACTGAGAATATGCTGTGCTCTGCTTCTCATTTCATTCTGGGTAAAAGCCAGTCTTCATAATGACCTAAAAGGTCCTATAAAATTTAACCTCCTTACTTAAACTTACCCCATCTCCTACTTCCAACCCCTCTGCTCATTGCTGTGGTCCTGGTCTTAGTACCTTATTTAAGTTTGAATTTCCACTTCAGCACTACTGAGTCCTTTACCTTGTACAAAGACATAGCACTTATAGCATCCTATGTAATCTATTTATTGACTGTCAGTCTCTCACCTCTGAAATAAAAGGTGTGTGAAGACTTGTAGGGATATTTGTCTGTTTTGATCACACTGTTTTCATATCAATGCTTTGTATATAGCAGCCTCTCCAGCAATTTCTCTAGAAATAAATGGAGCTTTTTATTGCTCATCTGGGATATTATCTAGGGAATTAAGGGCAAATTTTTCCTTTCTATAAGAGCCTCAGTTCTAAGTTTTATCATAAGTCCAATATATCCTCAGAACCTTTATATTGAGTGAGTTCTGGAAACTGCTCTCTCTGAAATGCATAATAACCCATAAGCCCTTAAAGACTAAACCCCTTTCTAGAATCTGCATGCATTTTATTACTAATTTTCAGAATTTGTTTCACATCATCTTATTAGACAAATTTAGACAGTGAATATACAAGTTAGTCTAAAGATACACTTTAACAGAAGAGTTTACTTGTAAGTCTATAGGTAGTAGAAAATATATTTAATTCAGATATGGTAAATTGTTTGCTGTCAAGGTAAAGAAAATGTCTCGCATATCTAGGATTGTTAGAAATACATGTTTGTTTGTTCTTTTCATTGGAAATACGTGTTTTAAAATATTTCACCTCTTGACAAACCTGTATGGAGGTCAGGAAGCAATAGTTAGAACTGGACATGGAACAACAGGCTGGTTACAAATAGGAAAAGGAGTACATCAAGGCTGTATATTGTCACCTTGCTTATTTAACTTTTATGCAGAGTACACTATGAGAAACACTGGGCTGGAAGAAACACAAGCTGGAATCAAGATTGCCAGGAGAAATATCAATAACCTCAATAATACCAAATACCATCCTTATGGCAGAAAGTGAAGAGAAACTAAAAAGCCTCTTGATGAAAGTGAAAGAGGAGAGTGAAAAAATTGGCTTAAAGCTCAACATTCATAAATGAAGATCATGGCATCTGGTCCCATCACTTCATGGGAAATAGATGGGGAAACAGT
>SJYC01044799.1:0-21962 GCA_006408675.1 Madoqua kirkii | reverse complement strand
AGCAGCAGCAGCAGCAGCAAAGAGTGTTCTAATTTCTTTACTTTTCTTTCTTTTTTTTTTTTTACATGTAGCTGTCCAGTTTTTTCAGCACCATTTATTGAAGAGATTGTCTTTTCTCCATTGTATAGTCTTGCCTTATTTGTTGTAGATTAATTGACCATAGGTACTTGGGTTTATTTCTGAGTTTTCTATCCTGTTCCATTGCTATGTATCTCTAGTTTTGTGCCAGAGATATTGTGTTGATTACTATAGCTTTGTGGTATAGTCTGAGGTTAAGGAACCTGATTCCAACAGCTCCTTTTTTCTTTCTCAAGATTGCTTGGCTATTTGGGGTCTTTTGCATCCGCATATAAATTTTAAGTTTTTTTTCTGTTCAAGTTCTGTGAAAAATGCCATTGGCAATTTTAGAGGTATTGTATTGAATATGTAGATTTCCTTGGATTATACAGTTATTTTGACAATATTGATTCTTGCAAACCAAGGACATGGTATATGTTTCCATCTGTTGTGGCAATTTCTATTTTTTCATCAGTGTTTTATAGTTTCAGTGAACAGATCCTTTGCCTTCTTTGTTGTTATTCTTCAGTTATTCAGTCATGTCTGACTCTTTGCAACCCCATGACATGCAGCACACCAGGTTTCCCTGTCCTTCACAATCTCCTGGAGTTTGCTCGAACTCATGACCATTGACTCCATAATGCCATGTAACCAGCTCATCCTTTGTCATCCTCTTCTTCTCCTGCCTTCAATCTTTCTCAACATCAGGGTCTTTTCCAATGAGTAGCCAAAGTATTGGAACTTCAGCACCAGTCCTTTGAATGAATATTTAGGGTTGATTTCCCTTAGGATTGACTGGTTTGATCTGTTTGCTGTCAAAGGGGCTTTCAAGATGCTTCTCCAGCACCGCAGTTTGAAAGCATCAGTTCTTCAGTGATTAGCCTTCTTTATGGTCCAAATCTCACATCCATACATTACTACTGAAAAAACCATAGCTTTGACTCTATGGACCTTTGTTAGCAAACTGATGTCTCTATTTTTTAATATGCTATCTGGGTTTGTCATTTTTCTTCCAAGAAACATATCTCTTAATTTCATGATTACAGTCACCATCTGCAGTGATTTTAGAGCCCAAGGAAATAGTCTGTCACTGTTTTCATTGTTTCCCCATCTATTTGCCGTGATGTGATGGAACCATATACCATGATCTTAGTTTTTCAAATGTTGAATTTTAAGCCATCTTTTTCACTCTCCTCTTTCACCTTTGTTTCACCAAAGGCTCTTAGGTATGTTTACTCCTAGTGGTTTTATTGTTTTTGATGCAATGGTAAGTGGTATTATATTTTTACCGAACACTATATTTATCAATAGTTGGGGCAAGTCTCTTGTCTAGTCTCAAACATATTAACACTGTTTCAGTTGTTTAGGCCAAAAACAGTGGTGTCACCCATTACTTCTCCCCTGATCTCTTACTGTCCATACACTTCAGCAGAAAATCTCATTAGCTCTACAATCAATAGATAGCCAGAAGGAAGGCACAATTCTTGAGGCACTAACCTATAGTGTTCCCCCTTAGCCTACCAAAATAATGAAACCACTCTTCTTTCTCCTCCTCCATAATATATGTATGTATGTATATGTATGTATGGAGATAAATATATATATATATATATATATATATCTCCAGATTGCAACCACATCTCACTATTTTTTCTAAACTCTGTCCTGTCTATGATGATTTCAATAGCCTCTTAAATGATCATACATCTTTCTCTGGCTCCTTTCACCCAGTCTATTATCAGAATATCAACTACAGTGATCCTTCAAAACCTAACTGAGAATATGCTGTGCTCTGCTTCTCATTTCATTCTGGGTAAAAGCCAGTCTTCATAATGACCTAAAAGGTCCTATAAAATTTAACCTCCTTACTTAAACTTACCCCATCTCCTACTTCCAACCCCTCTGCTCATTGCTGTGGTCCTGGTCTTAGTACCTTATTTAAGTTTGAATTTCCACTTCAGCACTACTGAGTCCTTTACCTTGTACAAAGACATAGCACTTATAGCATCCTATGTAATCTATTTATTGACTGTCAGTCTCTCACCTCTGAAATAAAAGGTGTGTGAAGACTTGTAGGGATATTTGTCTGTTTTGATCACACTGTTTTCATATCAATGCTTTGTATATAGCAGCCTCTCCAGCAATTTCTCTAGAAATAAATGGAGCTTTTTATTGCTCATCTGGGATATTATCTAGGGAATTAAGGGCAAATTTTTCCTTTCTATAAGAGCCTCAGTTCTAAGTTTTATCATAAGTCCAATATATCCTCAGAACCTTTATATTGAGTGAGTTCTGGAAACTGCTCTCTCTGAAATGCATAATAACCCATAAGCCCTTAAAGACTAAACCCCTTTCTAGAATCTGCATGCATTTTATTACTAATTTTCAGAATTTGTTTCACATCATCTTATTAGACAAATTTAGACAGTGAATATACAAGTTAGTCTAAAGATACACTTTAACAGAAGAGTTTACTTGTAAGTCTATAGGTAGTAGAAAATATATTTAATTCAGATATGGTAAATTGTTTGCTGTCAAGGTAAAGAAAATGTCTCGCATATCTAGGATTGTTAGAAATACATGTTTGTTTGTTCTTTTCATTGGAAATACGTGTTTTTAAAATATTTCACCTCTTGACAAACCTGTATGGAGGTCAGGAAGCAATAGTTAGAACTGGACATGGAACAACAGGCTGGTTACAAATAGGAAAAGGAGTACATCAAGGCTGTATATTGTCACCTTGCTTATTTAACTTTTATGCAGAGTACACTATGAGAAACACTGGGCTGGAAGAAACACAAGCTGGAATCAAGATTGCCAGGAGAAATATCAATAACCTCAATAATACCAAATACCATCCTTATGGCAGAAAGTGAAGAGAAACTAAAAAGCCTCTTGATGAAAGTGAAAGAGGAGAGTGAAAAAATTGGCTTAAAGCTCAACATTCATAAATGAAGATCATGGCATCTGGTCCCATCACTTCATGGGAAATAGATGGGGAAACAGTGGAAAGAGTGTCAGACTTTATCTTTTGGGGCTCCAAAATCATTGCAGATGGTTATTGCAGCCATGATATTAAAAGACAGTTACTCCTTGGAAGAAAAGTTATGACCAACCTAGCTAGCATATTGAAAAGCAGAGACATTACTTTGCCAACGAAGCTCCACTTAGTCAAGGCTATGGTTTTTCCAGTGGTCATGTATGGATGCAAGAGTTGGACTGTGAAGAAAGTTGAGTGCAGAAGAATTGATGCTTTTGAATTGTGGTGTTGGAGAAGACTCTTGAGAGTCCCTTGGACTCCAAGGACATCCAACCAGTCCATTCTAAAGGAGATCAGCTCTGGGATTTTTTTGGAAGGAATGATGCTAAAGCTGAAACTCCAGTACTTTGGCCACCTCATGAGAAGAGTTGACTCATTGGAAAAGACTGATGTGGGGAGGGATTGGAGGCAGGAGGAAAAGGGGATGACAGAGGATGAGATGGCTGGATGGCATCACCGACTTGATGGACATGAATTTGAGTAAGCTCAGGTAGATGGTGATGGACAGGGAGGCCTGGTGTACTGCGATTCATGGTGTTGCAAAGAGTTGGACATGACTGAGCGACTGAACTGAACTTAGCAATATATTCTATCAACTACGTCTGTAGCCTGGGAAAGACTAGCACCAGTTTAAATAAAAGTGTTAATAGTTCAAACCAAATAAAATACTACTGAAGTGTAAATACCAAGAAGAAAGTAACATGATGAAGCCAACATTATTGAAATGGAAAATGGCATAATGTTTAATAGCATGAATAGCTGAGATATTAGCTTGTCAAAAAAACATTTCTCTTCACTGAAATACTTCAACTTTTGTTTAATTTTACATCAAAGATGTTTCTTTCAATATTTGTCATAATTAATGATTTCTTTTTTTTTTTTTTTTACTTTTTCAAGTGAAATTAATCAAAGATTATGGGCAGGCATAATACGAATTAGAGAGCAAGCATGAATTAATTTGAAATCCTAGGACTCTCTTTATACTAGTTTTAAATTTGGCTATAATTTAGATTATGTAGATAAAATGAGGACAAACTAACATTCTACTATGTTATCAGTGTTTGTGGAAATACTAAATATTACTTAGAAATAGTTTCCCTGACAGGTTTACTATTTGACTGGTATGTGTGTGTGTGTGTGTGTGTGTGTGTGTGTGTGTGTGTGTGTGCCCACACACATATGTCTGTTGCAAATAAAACATTCATAAAGAAATTATGTGTCTTGAATTTGAAATTTTAAAGTTTCTACAAAGCCAGAAAATTATAAAGTGATAATGTCTTATTTTTCTGTCACATTTTTTTTTCTTTTTACTTTCAAACAGATTTTAGGCCAGAGAAACAGGGCCGTTTTAAGAATATTTACCTTTGAGATTGTGTTTAAAGCCACATTCTCCATATCTTCTGTACAGAATTTTATCTTTCTACTGATGAATCACTGGAAAAGTATGCAATAAGACATAAAGTTTATGACAACTTTTTTGGAGTGAGGCCAAATTCCCTGTTGGCACATCTCTTGCTTGAATGGGAGAGTCAGAGGGCTTAGTCATGTAGAATGACACTGAAATTGGTTAAAAGTAGGACTTATGCTGAAGAAACCATCTGAACTGATGACAATGGCTATCGGTGTGGAAATAAAATGACTGAATAACTTCCCTGTAGATTTTCCTAAGGCCACAATGGACAAGGATTAACAGACCAGGCACCTATCATTTTAGCATCTAAAATAACAACTTATATTTGTGTTATCATTGAGGAAGAATGAAAATTATATTTATTAAAGTGATTGGATTTTGTAAGTAAATCACTCTAAAAAATCTAATAAAACTAAGATAATATACAAATATTTAGAAAAAATACATTAAGAGTATATTTTGGCAGATTAAGTAATGCTATTGCAAAAATAATTTTACCACTTTTATCTCAAGTAAGAATGGGCTATAGTTAGAACACTTAATGGGAATTGAGCCACATATATTTACATAGACTAAGTGAAAATAATTAAACTGACATATAGTTGTCACAGACATATATAAGCATGAAGCTTATTTTTATTGCCCATATTCAAGAAGACTACAGAAAGATGTATGTATAAGGAAGGCAAAAGTTACCTCAAGAAATTGTAATTTAAAACAGAAAACCCTAAATTAGTTGTTGACTTATGAATTTAAAACACTGGACAATACTGGCTAGAACTTTTCATTTCTGGATCACTGATCTGAATCCAGCAGATGACATGTCATCAGGGACCAAAGTCATTACCATATTGTCTTATGTGAAATAAAGTAATTCTCACATTTCTTTTCCAAGAGTAGAAATGGCTACACATACTATGAATTATTAGAAGTAATATAGGTATGGAAATTGTTGAGGAAAATAATGAAATTCGATGGAATAAATTGGTTTCCTATTCCTTTACAAAATCAGATATAACTCATTTTAAAAGCAGAACATGTATGAAACTACTCTAAGAAGATGTTGTAGTCTGTAAGTCAGTATGTTAAAAAAAATTGTTGTTGTTGTTGTTTGTTTGTTTTTACTAATTCCTCCTCTTCTGGGGAAATGATACCCAGATTATGCTGGGACCAAGATCTTGTTCCACCCTCATCCAGATGATGTGCGTGGGCTCATCTAGACCTTCAGCCCTAGAGGTAGGGCACTGACTGTCTTTGAGAAAATAGGAGCTTTTTCTTACCTTTGAAACTACTAGGAAAGACAGTCTTTCTTTCCCTGGATGATATGTAGTGAAACTTTAATAGTAATTTTAATTTTACTACTATAGCAAGGAAACTAGTTACAAAGAGTCAAAAATGTGGATTCTGAGGGCCAGACTAGAGCATGGAAGAGTGGTCAGAGAGACAGAGGAATCAGACTCTTGATGATAATATTTAAGCTGTTGGTTCTATTCTTTCAAACATTTATACTTTCAGTTAAGAAAGTAATGATTCCCTTTATTGTTTTAGTTGGATACTTTTTCTCATTTGAAATATAAATAATTATTTTTATGGAAAGTGCTATTTTTATGGAAAGTGCAGGATAAATGTGGTAATAGATAGCTGAAAAGATGGTATGGAAAATTTGGAGTTGGAAAAAATTTCCCCTATCATTGTAAATTTCTCTGCTGGCCTAATAATTAAATTGACATGAGACAGACAAATAGGTTAAAAAATACATATTTAATTATGATGTATAGTTAATCCACATAATATGAGAGATTCTGAAGACAGGTAAAATGAGGTGAAGAGGGACTTCCCTGCTGATACAGTGCCTAAGACTCTACACTCCCAATGCAGAGGATCTCAGTTCAATCCTTGGCTGGGAAAATGGATCCCACATGCCACAACTAATCATAGTGAAGCCAAATAAATAAATATTTTTAAAAAATAAAGGAAGAGAGTAAGTGTTTTGTAAACAAATGTTTGCTGTGCTGAGCCACATGGAAACAGTGGAACACTGTATTTTTTTTTACAGTGTTGATTACAAAATCAAATAGACTTTGCTAGGTTTCTCCCTGTCTATAAAACTAGTTCATATTATATTATATTTATCTATGGTGATAGCTGCCTTCCTGGAGCAGGTCATCTATCTCAATTTTTTAAGAATAATAGAGGAAAGGTCAAACATTCTTCCTGAGTCTTGTTTCTTAAAAGTTACCAGCATGAAATAATCCTCATGAAAAATAAACAAATTTGGAGGTGGCAAACTTTGATCCCCTACAAGGAAATGAAGACTTGCTAATCCCCTACCAAAATAAGGAAGCAGGCAACACTTGTTACATTATAGGTGGATAGCTGGGTAAATATCACATTGTATTTAAGAATTCAAACCAAGACTTCACATTTAAGATATTTGACAGAAAATATTATAAGTATGGTGATTGGCTTTAAACCAATCTGTCCAAATTCAGAATATTTTATAATTGCCACTCTCCAGGACTCCAGAGATGCTATAGTTATTTGTTTTTTCCAAACATTGCCTTCAGCAGTACTCATTCATTCTGGAAGTTCCAGATAATTTTCCAGTCAATTTCCTTTTATAGAAATTAATCATAGTTTATTTATATTATATTGTTTGTGACCTGAGAAACCTAATAAGTCAAATATATTTCACACATTCATTTTTCATATGACTTTGTTAATATAAATAATTTCAGAAATATCTTTTAAATATCTTGTTGTTGTTCAGTTGTCCAGTTGTATCTGACTCTGAATGCCATGGATTGCAGCACACCAGGCTTCCCTGTCTCTCACCATCTCCTGGAGTTTGCCCAAGTTTATGTCCATTGCATAGGGAATGCCATCCAACCATCTCATCCTCTGTTGCCCTCTTCTCCTCTGCCTTCAATTTTTCCCAGGATCAGGGTCTTTTTCAGTGAGTCAACTCTTCACATCAGATGGCCAAAATGTTGGAGCTTCAACTTGAAGCATCAGACTTTCCAGTGAATATTCAGATGATTTCTGTTAGTATTGACTGGTTTGATCTCCTTGCTGTCCAGGGGACTCTCAAAAGTCTCCTCTGTCACCACAGTTTGAAAGCATCAGTTCTCATGCTATCTGCCTTCTTTATGGTCCAGTCTCACAACTGTATGTGACTACTGAGAAGACTGTAGTCACAGTCAACTATGGACCTTGACTTACAGCCTTGACTGTATGGACCTTTGTTGGCAAAGTGATGTCTTTGCTTTTTAATACACTGTCTAGGTTTGTCATAGCTTTCCTGCCAAGAAGAACCTTCTTCTAATTTCATAGCTGCAGTCACCATCCACCATGACTTTAGAGCTCAAGAAGAGGAAATCTGTCACTACTTCCACCTTTTCCCCTTCTATTTGCCAAGTGATGAGGTCAGATGCCATGGTCTTAGTTTTCTTTTTTTAATATTGAATTTTAAGTTGTTTTTTTCACTACCCTCTTTTACCCTCATCAAGAGGTTCTTTAGTTCCTCTTGCTTTCTGCCATTAGAGTGAGGTCGGCATATCGGCTACTGCTAAGTCACTTCAATCATGTCTGACCCTGCGTGACCCCATAGACGGCAGCCTACCAGGCTCCCTCATCCCTGGGATTGTCCAGGCAAGAACACTGGAGTGGGTTGCCATTTCCTTCTCTAACTGCATATCTGAGGTTGTTGATATTTCTCCCAGCAATCTTGACTCCAGCTTGTAACTCATCCAGCCCAGCATTTCTTATGATGTGCTTTGTGGATAAGTTAAAAAAATAGGGTGACAACAAACAGCCTTGATATACTCCTTTCTCCATACAAGGTAATAATTCTTGCTTCTTGATGAGTATGCAGATTTCTCAGGAGACAGGAAAGGTTGTCTGATATTCCTGTCTCTTTAAGAGTTTTCTACATTTTCTTGTGATCCACACAGTGAAAGGCTTTAGCTTAATCAAGAAAACAGAGGTAGATGGTGTTTTTGGAATTCAATTGCTGTCTCTATGATCCAGCAAATGTTGGCAATTTGATCTGTGGTATCTCTGCCTTTTCTAAACCCAGCTTAGACAACTAAAAATTCTCAGTTCATGTAATGCTGAAGCCTAGTCTAGGATTTTGAGCATAGTCTTACTAGCATGGGAAATGAGTACAGTTTTTCAATGGTTTCAACATTCTTTAGTATTACCCTTCTGGGGAACTAAGATGAGGATTGACCTTTTCCAGGTCTAGGCCACAGCTGAGTTTTCCAAATTTGCTGACATATTGAGTGGAGCACTTTGACAACATCATCTTTTAGGATTTTAAATAGCTCTGCTGGAATTCCATCACGTCTCTTAGTTTTATTGACAGCAGTGCTTCCTAAGGCCCACTTGATTTCACACTCCAGAATGTCTGGCTCTGGGTGAGTGACCACACCATTGTGGTTCATTTCAGTTCAGTCGCTGAGTCATGTCCAACTCTGCAACCCCATGGACTGCAGCAAGCCAGGCCTCCCAGTCCAGCACCAACTCTTGAATTTACCATCATGGTTATCTGGGACATTAAGATAATTTTTGTTCAGTTATCCTATCGCCATTTCTATCTCTTCTTGATCTCTTTTTTTCTATTAGGTGTTTACTGTTTCGGTCCTTTACATACCCCTTTTTGGATGAAATTGTTAGGTATTTACAACAGGAAAAATGAGTCAAAATGGCATTGGCTAAAAGACAAAGAGGGAAAAACCCATAAAAATGGAACAAAAGAAAATCCACAGACCAGAGTGAGAACCTCAGGTGAAACAAATACACCCTCTTCCTGACTAGCCTGATTTGCATAGGGCAGGCTATTTGGAGGAGACAAAACATAAACAAAGAGAAAGTCAAGATGTACTGATACTTCTCATTTTGAGGTTAGCCCACCCTCATGTCTCACTTCACTTTGCTTCAGTGGTTCAGTCAAGTCTGACTCTTTGTGACCCCATGGCCTGCAGCATGCCAGGCTTCCCTATCACTAATTCCTGAAGCCTGCTCAAACTCATGTCCATTGAGTTGGTGATGCCATCCAACCATCATATCTCTGCCATCCCCTTCTCCTGCCTTCAATCTTTCCCAGCATCAGGGTCTTTTTAAATGAATCAGCCATTCACAACAGGTGGCCAGACTATGGAAGTTTCAGGTTCAGCATCATCCTTCCAATGAGTATTCAGGACTGATTTCCTTTAGGATTGACTGGTTGGATCACCTTGTAGTTCAAGGGACTCTTAAGAGTCTTATCCAGCACCACAGTTCAAAAGCATCAATTCTTCACTGCTCAGCTTTCTTTATGGTCCAACTCTCACATTCATACATGACTACTGGAAAACCATAGCTTTGACTAGATGGACCATTTTCGGTAATGTGTCTGCTCTTTAATATGCTGTCTAGGTTGGTCATAGCTTTTCTTCCAAGGAGCAAGTGCCTTTTAATTTCATGCCCACAGTCACCATCTGCAGGGATTTTGGAGCCCAAGAAAATAAAATCTGTAGCTGTTTCCATTGTTTCCCCATCTATTTGCCATGAAGTGATGAGATCAGATGTCGTGATTTTAGTTTTCTGAATGCTGAGTTTTAAGCCAGCTTTTTCACTTTCCTCTTTAACTTTCATCAAGAGGCTACTCAGTTCCTCTTCACTTTCTGCCATAAGGGTGGTGTCATCTGCGTATCTAAGGTTATTTTTATTTCTCCCAGCAATCTTGATTCAACTTTTGCTTCATCCAGCCTGGCCTTTTGCATGATGTACTCTGCATAGAAGTTAAATAAGCAGGGTGACAATATACAGCCTTCACATACTCCTTTCCCAGTTTTGAACCAGTCCATTGTTCCATGTCTGATTTTAAGTGTTGCTTCTTGACCTGCATACTGGTTTCTCAGGGGGCAGATAAGAGAGTATGGTATTCTGGTCTTTTAAAGAATTTTCCACAGTTTGTTGTGATCCACACAGTCAAAGGCTTTGGCATAGTCAATAAAGCAAAAGTAGATGTTTTTCTGAAACTCCTTCAAGGGTATACTGTCCTTTGCTGAATAAGACTCTGAACTGTAACTGAGGTGCAACACTGGTTTGCCATTTCAAATCTTTGCTGCAGCGAGACAGAACTGAGGAATTTACACACTCCCCTGACATACTGTTCCTTTGATATTTCCAATTTTTCTTGAAGAGATCTCTAGTCTTTTCCCTTCGGTTATTTTCCTCTATTTCTTTGCATTTTTCAATAATAAAGCCTTCTTGTCTCCCCTTGCTATTCTCTGGAACTCTGTATTTAGTTGGGTATACCTTTCCCTTTCTCCCTTGCTTTTCACTTCTCTTCCTTCTTCAGCTATTTATAAAGCCTCTTCACATAACCACTTTGCCATCTTTCTTTTCTTTGTCTTTGAGATGGTTTATACCAATAAGTTGTCCAGTATGTTACTCCGCTGTTCCCCAGTAGCATATTGGATACCTTTCAACCTAGGGAACTCTCTTTTTATATCTTTTTTTCCTTTTTATATAGTTTATGGGATTCTCACAGCAAGTATACTTGGGTTGTTTGCCATCCTCTCCTCCATTGGATCATTTTTGTCAGAAATATCCACTATGACCTGTCTATCTTGGGTGGCCCTGCATGGCATGACTCATAGCTACATTAAGTTACACAAGTCCCTTCAACACAAGGCGTGTTCCATGAAGGGGAAACATACACTTACATATGCACAAATTAGTGCTTGTTTTAAAAGAAAAATTATTATCCTTTAAAGCTACTTATTTATTATTGCTAATAGATTATTATCTCCAAACCATATTTATGTTATTATTGTGATGTTATGGAACACAAATTCATGTGTCTGATGCACAGACAAGCAAAACAAACTAAAATGTTGGAGTTTGAAATGCAAAAGGTTTAAATTATTTCTGGGCCAAACAAGGAGAATGGGTTGCTTATGCTGAGAAACCCTGAAATTCTTTATGGTTTTTAGGGAGTTTCTTAGGGAAAATTTATGGTGATTGCTGTAGCATGTGTGAATTTATTCTGATTATTGGTGGTGAAGTAAAAGGACAGTGCTCCAGTAAACTTGTACTCTGCCTAAAGTTTCCATTTTCCATGTGGTGGTGGGAGAGAGGGGGGTGGAAAACTTCAGTTCATTTCAGATCAGTCACTCAGTCATGTCTGACTCTTTGAGATCACATGGACTGCAGCATGCCAGGCCACCATGTTCATCACCAGTTCCTGGAGTTTAAACAAACTCATATCTGTTAAGTTAGTGATGCCATTCAAACATCTCATCCTCTGTTGTCCCTTCCTCTTCCCACCTTCAATCTTTCCCAGAATTAGGGTCTTTTCAGATGAGTCAGGTTTTCACATCAAGTGGCCAAAGTATTGGAATTTCAGCTTCAACCTCAGTCCTTCCATTGAACACTCAGGACTGATCTCCTTTGGGATGAATGGGTTGGATTCTTTGCAGTCCAAAGAACTCTCAAGAGTCTTCTCCAACAACACAGCTCAAAAGCATCAATTCTTTGATGCTCAGCTTTCTTTATAGTCTAACTCTCACTTCCATACATGACTACTATTGACTAGAAAGAAATTTGTAGGCAAAGTAATGTCTCTGATTTTTAATATGCTGCCTAGGTTGGTCATAATTTTCCTTCCAGGGAGTAAGCATCTTCTAATTTCATGGCTGCAGTCACCATCTACAGTGATTTGGGAGCCCAAGAAAATAAAAAGTCTGTCACTGTTTCCATTGTTTCCCCATGTATTTACCATGAAGTGATGGGACTGGATACCATGATCTTAGTTTTCTGAATGTTGAGCTTTAAGCCAACTTTTTCACTCTCCTCTTTCACTTTCATCAAGAGGCTTTTTAGTTCTTCTTTGCTTTCTGTCATAAGGGTGGTGTTATCTGCATATTTGAGGTTATTGATATTTTTCCCGGCAATATTGATTCCAGCTTGTGCTTCTTCCATCCCAGTGTTTCTCACGATGTACTCTGCATAGAAGGTAAATAAGCAGGTGACAATATATAGCTTTGACATACTCCTTTTCCTATTTGCAACCAGTCTGTTATTCCATGTCCAGTTCTAACTGTTGCTTCCTGATCTGCATATAGATTTCTCAAGAAGCACATCAGGTGGTCTGTTAATCCCATCTCTTTCAGAGTTTTCCAGTTTATTGTGATCCACACAGTAAAAACTTTGGTATGGTCAATAAAACAGAAGTAGATGTTTTCCTGGAACTCTCTTGCTTTTTTAATGATCCAGTGGATATTGGCAATTTTGTATCTGGTGTTCTGCATTTTCTAAAGCCAACTTGACTACCAATGGTATTTTTTACAGAACTAATATCTTTTTTTCCTTTTTATATAGTTTATGGGATTCTCACAGCAAGTATACTTGGGTTGTTTGCCATCCTCTCCTCCATTGGATCATTTTTGTCAGAAATATCCACTATGACCTGTCTATCTTGGGTGGCCCTGCATGGCATGACTCATAGCTACATTAAGTTACACAAGTCCCTTCAACACAAGGCGTGTTCCATGAAGGGGAAACATACACTTACATATGCACAAATTAGTGCTTGTTTTAAAAGAAAAATTATTATCCTTTAAAGCTACTTATTTATTATTGCTAATAGATTATTATCTCCAAACCATATTTATGTTATTATTGTGATGTTATGGAACACAAATTCATGTGTCTGATGCACAGACAAGCAAAACAAACTAAAATGTTGGAGTTTGAAATGCAAAAGGTTTAAATTATTTCTGGGCCAAACAAGGAGAATGGGTTGCTTATGCTGAGAAACCCTGAAATTCTTTATGGTTTTTAGGGAGTTTTCTTAGGGAAAATTTATGGTGATTGCTGTAGCATGTGTGAATTTATTCTGATTATTGGTGGTGAAGTAAAAGGACAGTGCTCCAGTAAACTTGTACTCTGCCTAAAGTTTCCATTTTCCATGTGGTGGTGGGAGAGAGGGGGGTGGAAAACTTCAGTTCATTTCAGATCAGTCACTCAGTCATGTCTGACTCTTTGAGATCACATGGACTGCAGCATGCCAGGCCACCATGTTCATCACCAGTTCCTGGAGTTTAAACAAACTCATATCTGTTAAGTTAGTGATGCCATTCAAACATCTCATCCTCTGTTGTCCCTTCCTCTTCCCACCTTCAATCTTTCCCAGAATTAGGGTCTTTTCAGATGAGTCAGGTTTTCACATCAAGTGGCCAAAGTATTGGAATTTCAGCTTCAACCTCAGTCCTTCCATTGAACACTCAGGACTGATCTCCTTTGGGATGAACGGGTTGGATTCTTTGCAGTCCAAAGAACTCTCAAGAGTCTTCTCCAACAACACAGCTCAAAAGCATCAATTCTTTGATGCTCAGCTTTCTTTATAGTCTAACTCTCACTTCCATACATGACTACTATTGACTAGAAAGAAATTTGTAGGCAAAGTAATGTCTCTGATTTTTAATATGCTGCCTAGGTTGGTCATAATTTTCCTTCCAGGGAGTAAGCATCTTCTAATTTCATGGCTGCAGTCACCATCTACAGTGATTTGGGAGCCCAAGAAAATAAAAAGTCTGTCACTGTTTCCATTGTTTCCCCATGTATTTACCGTGAAGTGATGGGACTGGATACCATGATCTTAGTTTTCTGAATGTTGAGCTTTAAGCCAACTTTTTCACTCTCCTCTTTCACTTTCATCAAGAGGCTTTTTAGTTCTTCTTTGCTTTCTGTCATAAGGGTGGTGTTATCTGCATATTTGAGGTTATTGATATTTTTCCCGGCAATATTGATTCCAGCTTGTGCTTCTTCCATCCCAGTGTTTCTCACGATGTACTCTGCATAGAAGGTAAATAAGCAGGTGACAATATATAGCTTTGACATACTCCTTTTCCTATTTGCAACCAGTCTGTTATTCCATGTCCAGTTCTAACTGTTGCTTCCTGATCTGCATATAGATTTCTCAAGAAGCACATCAGGTGGTCTGTTAATCCCATCTCTTTCAGAGTTTTCCAGTTTATTGTGATCCACACAGTAAAAACTTTGGTATGGTCAATAAAACAGAAGTAGATGTTTTCCTGGAACTCTCTTGCTTTTTTAATGATCCAGTGGATATTGGCAATTTTGTATCTGGTGTTCTGCATTTTCTAAAGCCAACTTGACTACCAATGGTATTTTTTACAGAACTAGAACAAATAATTTCACAATTTGTAGGGAAATACAAAAAACCTTGAAGAGCCAAAGCAACCTTGAGAAAGAAGAATGTAACTGGAGGAATCAACCTGCCTGACTTCAGACTATACTACAAAGCTACAGTCATCAAGACAGTGTGGTACTATCACAAGACAGAAATGTAGATCAATGGAACAAAGTAGAAAGCCCTGAGATAAATCCACATACCAATGGACACTTATTTTTGACAAAGGAGGCAAGAATACACAATGGAGAGAAGACAGTCTTTAACAAGTGGTGCTGGGAAAACTGGTCAACCTCCTATAAAAGAATGAAACTAGAACACTTTCTAACACCATACACAAAAATAAACTCAAAATGAATTAAAGATCTAAATGTAAGACCAGAAACTATAAGACTCCTAGAGGAAAACATAGGCAAAACATAAATCACAGCAGGATCCTCTATGACCCACCTCCCATAGTAATGGAAATAAAACCAAAAATAAACAAATGGGACATAACTAAACTTAAAAGCTTTTGCACAAAGAAGAAGGCTAGAAGCAAGGTGAAAAGACAGCCTTCAGTTGGGAGAAAATAATAACAAATGAAGCAACTGACAATTATTCTCAAAAACATACAAGCAGATCATGCAGCTCAATTCCAGAAAAATAACCCAATAAAAAAATGGGCCAAAGAACTAAACAGACATTTCTCCAAAGAAGACATACAGGTGGCTAACAAACACATGAAAAGATGTTCAACATCACTCATTATCAGAGAAATGCAAATCAAAACCACAATGAGCTACCATCTCATGGTGATCAGAATGGCTGCTATCAAACAGTCTACAAACAATAAATTCTGGAGAGTGTGTGGAGAAAAGGGACCCTCTGACATTGTTGGTAGGAATGCAAACTAGTACAGCCACCCTGGAAAACAGTGTGGAAATTCCTTAAGAAACTGGAAATAGAACTGTCATATGAACCAGCAATCCCGCTGGGCATACACTCCAAGGAAACCAGAACTGAAAAAGACAAGTGTATCCCAATGTTCATCACAGTGCTGTTTACAATAGCTGGGACATGGAAGCAATCTAGATGTTCATCAATAGATGAATGGATAAGAAAACAGTAATACATATACACAATGGAATATTACTCAGTTATTAAAAGGAATGCATTTGAATCTGTTCTAATGAGGTGGATGAAACAGGAGCCTATTATACAGAGTGAAGTAAGTTAGGAAGAAAAACAACAATGCATTATATTAATGCATAGATATGGAATTTAGAAAGACGGTAATGCTGACCTTATATATGAGACAGCAAAAGAGACACAGATATGAAGAACAGACTTTTGGACTCTGTGGAAGAAGGTGAGAGTGAGATGATTTGAGAGAATAGAATTGAAAGATGTATAGGACCATATGTGGAATAGATCACCAGTCCAGGTCCGATGCATGAGACAGGATGCTCAGAGCTGGTGTACTGGGATGACCCTGAGGAATGGGATGGGAGGGAAGTGGGAAGGGGTTCCGGATGTGGAACACATGGTCATCCATGGCTGATTCATGTCAATATATGACAAAAATCACTACAATATTGTAAAGTAATTAGCCTCCAATTAAAATAAATTAATTTTTAAAAAGAAATAAAAATGCAAGAAATAACAAAAATTAATAAAACCTTCTTGAATATCTGGAAGTTCACAGTTCACATACTGTTGAAGCCTGGCTTGGCAAATTTTGAGGATTATTTTACTAGCGTGTAAGATGAGTAAAACTGTGTGGTAGTTTGAACATTCTTTGGCATTACCTTTCTTTAGGATTGGAATGAAAGTTGAACTTTTCCAGTCCTGTGGCCACTGCTGAGTTTTCCAAATTTTCTGGCATATTGAGTGCAACACTTTCACAGTATCATCCTTTAGGATTTGAAATAGCTCAACTGGAATTCCATCACCTCCACTAGCTTTGTTCATAGTGATGCTTCCTAAGGCACACTTGACTTCACATTCCAGGATGTCTGGCTCTAGGTGAGTGATCACACCATTGTGATTATCTGGTTAGTAATTTTTTTTTTTTTTTGTACAGTTCTTCTGTGTATTCTTGCCACCTCTCTTAATATCTTCTGCTTCTGTTAGGTCTATCCCACTTCTGTCCTTTATTATGCCCATCTTTGCATGAAATGTTCCCTTATTACCTCTAATTTTCTTGAAGAGATCTCTAGTCTTTCCCATCCTATTGTTTTACTCTATTTCTTTGCATTGATCACTGAAGAAGGCTTTCTTATCTCTCCTCACTATTCTTTAGAACTTTGCATTCAAATGGGTATATCTTTCCTTTTCTCCTTTGCTTTTCACTTCTCTTCTTTTCATGGCTATTTGTAAGGCATCCTGAGACAGCCATTTTGCCTTTTTGCATTTCTTTTTCTTGGGGATGGTCTTGATCCCTGTCTCTTGGACAATGTCACGAGCCTACGTCCATCATTCATCAGGCACTCTCTCTATCAGATCTAGTCCCTTAAATCTATTTTCCATTTCTACTCTATAATCATAAGGTATTTGATTTAGGTCCTACCTGAATGATTTAGTGGTATTCCCTACTTTCTTCTATATAAGTCTGAATTTGGCAATAAGGAGTTCATGATCTAAGCCACAGTCAGCTCCTGGTCTTGTTTTTGCTGACTGTGTAGAGCTTCTCCATCTTTGGCTGCAAAGAATATAATCAACTAATTTCAGTGTCGACCATCTAGTGATGTCCATTGTAGAGTCTTCTCTTGTGTTGTTGGAAGAAGGTGTTTGCTATGGCCAGTGTGTTCTCTTGGCAAAACTGTTAGCCTTTGCCTTGCTTCATTCTGTACTCCAAGGCCAAATTTGCCTGTTATTCCAGGTGTTTCTTGACTTCCCACTTTTGCATTCCAGTCCCTATAATGAAAAGGATATCTTTTGGGGGTGTTAGTTCTAGAAGATCTTGTAGGTAGGTATTCATAGAACCGTTCAACTTCAGCTTGTTCAGCATTACTTCTTGGAGCATAGACTTGGATTGCCATGATATTGAATGGATTGCCTTGGAAAAGAACAGAGATCATTCTGTTGTTTTTGAGATTTCATCCAACTACTGCACTTGGGACTCTTATTGACTCTGTGCTTTCCAAGAAACTCAACAGGATTGTTACGTTTATTCCTTTAAGAGGGACCAGGACTCTGTCCCAAATTAGCACTTCTGTTTCTTGACTGCTCTTCCCTTCCCCCCCCCCTGCATTTCCTCCTTTCACTGTTTAGCGCTGTTTGAATCTACACAGTTCCCCAGTTCCTTTGGAACTTCAGGAAGGTCATGAAAACTGATTGAAGCCTATTTTCTACAAATAAGAAGCAGAGATGTATTTGAACCAGAGAGGGCCCCACTGAGTCTGCTCTGTTTTAGTGATGTGTGTGTGTGTTATACATCTAAACTCATTTTCTTCTTGTTTTACTTGCAAAGCCTCAACATGGCCTTCATTTCAATTTGAAAGAAACCTGATGGCCCATCCAATCCCCCCCATCCCCCATTTAACAAATAAATATATAGATTTTGAAATCTCAGGTCTTACAATTAGTAATTATCATTGACTCCTAGGCTGGAAAACTATGGTATTTCCTTGACCCACCTTGGTAAGTTTAAACATGTTTGGACAAAGAATTTTCTCTCTGGCTTCACTTTTTTTCTTGACAAAGGAAGCAAAATTGAACACACAAGTGAATTTTCAATTCAGTTTAATAGTGTAGCATTATGTTGGAACACAGTTATTTAATGCTAGTTCATTCATAGGAAAAAGACAAATTTTTCTCTGAAAACTTTTCCTTAAAAGAATAGCTTTTATAAAAAGATCAACGAATATTTTTCATGTGAATAAGTTGCAGTTTCTGCTCCAAGTGGAGGAAATGGGTTAATTTTTTTAATAGAAATGTTAATTCCAAGAAGAGGGGGAAAAAGAAGTATTTTAATCCTAATTTAATCATCTTTCTGAGTAGAATAAGAAGTCATTATGACTGAATGATAAAAAGTTCTACCTCCAATATCAAATCAGTCCTTTTTCCTGTAAAATGATAAAAGTGTTAACATTCACCATGTAGATTCCATTCAGTGGAAATTTTAAAAACAAAACTTTTTTCATCACTCATTTTTTGACTCTTTTATTATTATTGCTGCCTTATTACTTCATTGTGGAAGGCACTGTTTGGCACCATGGATATTGCTCATAGATAACCCTAGACTGTACTAATGGACAGATAAGAAAACTACTTGCATTATGAGGTGAGGTCAAAGACAGTAAGATTCATATCCCTACTTTCAACCTTCACAGTCTTCAAGGAACCCAACTGCAAAATACTTCTTATATACCTAGGGATTAGAGACTTAAATAAAGTCAGTTAGGTAATAATGATGATTACTCAGATGACTGGCTTCAGAGTATGTGAACTGAGAACTTCCAGATTTTCAAGCTGGGTTTAAAAAAGGCAGAGGAATCAGAGATGAAAATGCCAACATTCATTGGATCATTAAAAAAGCAAGAGAGTTCCAGAAAAATATCTACTTCTGATTTATTGACTATGCCAAAGCCTTTGACTGTGTGGATCACAACATACTTTGGAAAATTCTTAAAGAGATGGAAATACTAGACCATGTAACCTGTCTCTTGAGAAATCTGTATGCAGGTCAGGGAACAATAGTTAGAATTGGACATGGAACAACAGACTGGTTCCAAATAGGAAAAGGAGTACGTCAAGGGTGTATATTGTTACCCTGCTTATTTAACTTATATGCAGAATATATCATGAGAAATGCTGGGCTGGATGAAGCACAAACTGGAATCAAGATTGCTGGGAGAAATATCAATAACCTCAGATATGCAGATGATACCAATCTTATGGCAGAAAGTGAAGAAGAGCTAAAGAGCCTCTTGAGGAAAATGAAAGAGGAGAGTGAAAAAGTTGGCTTAAAGCCCAACATTCAGAAAACAAAAATCATGGCATCTGGTCCCATTACTTTATGGCAAATAGAAGGGGAAACAATGGAAACAGAGACAGACTTTATTTTGGGGGGCTCCAAAATCACTGCAGATGGTGACTGCAGCCATGAAATTAAAAGATGCTCTTGCTTTGGAAGAAAATCTATGACCAACCTAAACAGTATATTGAAAAGCAGAGACATTACTTTGCCAACAAAGGTCCATCTAGTCAAGGCTATGGTTTTTCCCGTAGTCATGTACAGATGTGAGAGCTGGACTATAAAGAAAGCTGAGCACCGAAGAGTTGATGCTTTTGTACTCTGATGTTGGAGAAGACTCTTGAGAATCCCTTGGACTGCAAGATAGCAAACCAATGAATCCTAAAGGAAGTCAGTCCTGAATATTCATTGGCAAGACTGATGTTGAAGCTGAAACTCCAATACTTTGGCTGCCTGATGTGGAAAACTGACTCATTTGAATAAAAACCTGATGCTGGGAAAGATTGAAGGCAGGAGGCGAAGTGGACAACAGGATGACATGGCTGGATAGCATCACCAACTTGATGGACATTAGTTTGAACAAGCTCCAGGAGTTAGTGATGGACATGGAAGCCTGGTGTGCCATAGCCATGGAGTCACAAAGACAGTGTTGCCATTATGTATGATAAAGTATGGTCATCTTCAACCAGGATTTGTGAGTATCAAAAATATAAATGAATAAAAACTGCCACCTAGTAGGTCTGGACACCAGTTTCTCTCTGATAAACTTGTGATTATATATGACACCAACATCTACCTTCTAAGAAAATAGTTGAAAAAACTCAGAAAAAAAAATCTGTCTTGTGGTTTATTAAAGAGAAAAAAATCTCTCTATACCTATAATGATCTATAAAGATGACTAAAGAAAAAAAACAAAACCAAAGACATTCTATAGCCTTGTTTATATCACCTTCATGAAGTAGAAAAATGTTTAAATTGGAAACAGTAGAACAAATATTAACTGTAACATAAGGATACCTAAAAATGAATAATTCAATAATTCACTTGAAACCTGTAATTTATCTTGCCGAATAACAGAATGTTTTTTCTATAAATGTCCTTAATACTCTGAATCTGTTAAGTTATGTTTCAGATCCTGACCCAGAATTTATCTGAATATTTGCTATCACCCAGTGAAATGGTCACAGGAGACATTTCTGCATTGAATAAAAACATGATTTCTGAAGTTCCTTCTACTTCTAAAATTTCGCATTTGTTGAAATTATTCTATTAGCACCCTCATACACTGAGAAAATATCCTTGCATAATGGTGCAGTGGCAAGAGATTCACATTTGCTGCAAACGTGAGCTTTGTGCACCAAAATTACTACCAGTAATTGAAATGAAGAGTTGATTTTTTAAACATAGTTTTATTTATTTATTTATTGGCTGTGTTGGGTCTTCATTGCTACATGGGCTTTTCTCTAGTTGTGAAGAGCCGGGGTACTCTCTAGTTACGGTATGTGGCTTTCTCATTGAGGTGGCTTTTCTTGTTGAGCACAGACTCTACGGTGTGAGGGCTTCAGTAGTTATGGCATGAGGGCTCAGTAGCTGTGGTTCCTGGGCTCTAGGGCAGAGGCTCAGTAGTCATGATGCATGAACTTAGTTGTTCCGTGCATACGGGTTCCTCCTAGATCAGGGATTGAAACTTCGTCTCCTCCACTGGCAGGTAGATTTTTTTTTTTACACTGAGCCGCCAGGAAAGTCCCTGATGTGTTCTTTATCAAATTGATAATTTTTTTATTTTTTTCTATTAGTATTTTAGCTGTTATATTCTTTATCACATGAGAAATTTATTTTTTCTGTTTTAAAGGAGACAATTACCTATTCACAAAAGTCACGCAGAAATAACTTTCTCTCATCCTCTTCCATCCTCCATTTCTTTCTTTCTCCTTCTCATACACACACACACACACACACACACACACACACACACACACAAACATACACACACACACACAAAATGAGATTTTTAAATTGAAAGATAATGTTTCAGTCATTCCCTAGTTATATAATTTTAATTTTAATACATGAACTTCCAAAAATTTGATGGGTGAACAAAATTTTCCCCTCTGATTTGGGTTTAGACAAAAGAATATTGGAGGAAATTATTGACAGCTTTATTTTCTGGCACTGGCAGTTTTATTTTTTATAGAAAAAAATAAGATGGAATCAAAGTATTGGAAAACATTTTAATTAGTTTAAATGTATAGAAATAATCATAAAAGATAACATTAACTCATCTTGCTCT
>SJYC01044794.1:0-15421 GCA_006408675.1 Madoqua kirkii | reverse complement strand
TAAACATTTAAGCTATGATTCATTAGTGGATAATTCATACTTCAGTTTGTGATAGTCATTAATATTAAAGAATCCTTAGTGCAAAGATAGGAATACTACCATTTATACTTTATCCAATTTTCTATTTTAGCATTTTCTAATTATTAACATGCTACTAATATAGTAATAAAATATGCATATATCTACTGAGATTTCATCAAACATTTCAACTTTAATTAGCAACCAAACTCCTTAAGAATTCTATGAGAGTCTCTTAATGCTTTAACACCCTAAAAATTAAGTAATAAAAGTATAATTATTCCAGGTTTGGTCATCTTTCTTTTCTCAAAGAAAGAAAGATTTAATCTGTGGGTTTAAATTTGTTTTCTAAACTCTGTTGTTATTCCTATTTTAACTTAGTTTAGCTATATTGAAATTGAATTGTAAAATACTAAAAGTGTACAATGCAATGATTTCATACGTGTATACAGCACAGAAGGATCCCCACTATTGAATTAACATATGCACCACCTCACATACTTATCTTCTTTTAATTTTTTTTGAATTATACAATTCAGTGTTATCAACCATAGTTATATTAGAGCCTCAGTTCTTACTTGTAACTGAAATTTTCTACTCTTTTGTCAGTCTCCTAGTCCCCTCACCCACCAGGTGCTAAAAACCAACCATTCTACTCTGTTTCTCTGAGCTTGGCTAATTTATCATCTTAGTTTTTTTATATTTAGTTGGTATATATTGCACCTAACTAACGAGTTAGGGCTTCACAACCAAAGTTGTGTGATTGATGGACTTAAAAAAGTCCATGACTGAGAACCTGAGATGTGAACCTTTAGTGTATTCCTAGGTGATTCTTACTCTTTGTTTCCAGATGATCAAGTCCCCTGTGTTATTTAATTTTGCCCATTTCATCAATTACTGTCCAAATTATTACCTCTCATATATCAGCTATATTTTGATTATGCCACTAGTCATTTTTTAAGAGTTGTATGCTAGTGTTTTGTGTGTGTGCGTGTGTGCACACGTGCATACACTGTACAATAGATTTTTGTTGGTCATCCATTTTAAATATAGCAGTGTGTACATGACCTTCTGAAGTTTGATTTTCTTATGTTTGTAGAAAGCCTGCTATGTCTTTTCTTCGTGGTAAACAGATAAAGCCAATTTTGCAGGTGCTGGTCTGTGTTGGTCTGATCTGAATTGGTTGATTCTAAAGATTTCAGCCTATTTGTCTCACTAACATTGCAACATTTCTTTCTCCTAGTACCATTAGAACTTCAGCATTGCCGTATCCTTATTTATTCTTACTAGTAATAGATCAGTTGTCGCATATGTATTATATCAATAGATTTTTGTTGGTCATCCATTTTAAATATAGCAGTGTGTACATGACCTTCTGAAGTTTGATTTTCTTATGTTTGTAGAAAGCCTGCTATGTCTTTTCTTCGTGGTAAACAGATAAAGCCAATTTTGCAGGTGCTGGTCTGTGTTGGTCTGATCTGAATTGGTTGATTCTAAAGATTTCAGCCTATTTGTCTCACTAACATTGCAACATTTCTTTCTCCTAGTACCATTAGAACTTCAGCATTGCCGTATCCTTATTTATTCTTACTAGTAATAGATCAGTTGTCTGCATATGTATTATAGTCATATATAGTAATACAAATAAATATTGAACATCTTAACCACCCAAGACCCTATGTTAGGTGTTATGAAATACTGAAAAAATAATCCTTCTTATATTTCCTATAATCATTCATCTTTCAAAAGAATGTGTAATGTATATACATAAATAACTCTAATGCAAAGTAGGGAAAAATATGTGCCATTAGAGAGATCTAGATAAATCAGAATGATTGTGGGGTGAATTCCATTTATATCTGTATAGAGGGGTGTAAGACAATTAGTCAAGAAGGGGGTGTTTGAATAAGCACTCATGAATTAACAGTGTTCCATATATAATCCTGGAGGAAAATAATATCTTAGGCCAAGGATACAGTATGCATAAAGGCACAGAAGTAGAAGGATGGATGCAGATGTTCTTGAGGAGTTTTGTTTAAAGAGAGCAAAAATTTTCTTCCTTCTTTCCTATCTTTCTTTCCATTCATTTATCCATTCAACTTCTAATTGTAAACTCCTATGAATCAGAATGCATTAGGTACAAGGGCTACTAAAAAGAGAAAGAGAAGGGAAAATATAATACTCTTCTTTGAGTGTTTTACTGTCTTATAATGTAAACTAAATCATGATAACAATATTAAAAGTAATAGATAACCATTTTTATATGTTAAGTATGTCCAAAGTACTTTAGTACTTTTAATTACTTTATTCTCCATAGCAACATCATGGTGTGGTCTTATTAACTCCATTTTATAGATGGAGAAACTGATGCACAGAAAAGATAAGAAACTTGATCAGTTTACATAGCTGAGAAATGGCAGATAAAAGATTTAAGCTCAAGAATCTGGCTCTAGAATCTGTGCTTTTAAGCACTGCATTCTACTACTTAATATAGTGAATTGGTAGATAAGTCTCTACAGAGAAATACAGACAGATTATGAATGGCCTTGAATGACAAGCTACAAAGCTTGACCAAAAAAAAACAAAAAACAAAAAAACCTCCCAATTTTAAAAGTTCATTCTGGCAGTAGTGAATAAGATTGATTGAAACAGTGAAGTTCTGTGGGAAGTGGGTGGCTATTGCTTTACTTTAGATGAAAGATGATGAAGTTTTGAGCTAGAGTGGTAGCTGAGATAATACACAGAAGAGAATTGTATAGGGATAGAATTAATAGAAATTGGATAAGAAAACAAGAGTCAAATGTAATCACAGTGGCATCAGTCTAGAACGCTATACATTACCAGTGACAGGAAGCCAAATCAAACTTGCTTGAACAAAAATAAAGATTCATTGGTTCACATATTTGAGTCAAGACATTCTGTCTTTTAGTGTTTCTCAAATTCACTTTCTCTTATTGACTTCATCTTCAAGTAGAGTCCATATATATGGTGATGAAGATGGTGCCTGGCCTCCAGAATTACATCATCATAAAGGCCAGAAAATCTCCAACAAAAAGGAGTATATTAACATATCTTTCAGTCAAAAAGTAGAAAATGGTTCTGAATCACTCAGTTTAGGTTAGATGTCTACCCCAAGAACTAGAGTTTGGATCAACCTCTTTTGATGCCCTTGACTGAGAGACAGGAAAGAATGGTTTACCAAAAGGAGAAAGTATAAGACAGGCAAAAAATAATTATTTGCCTCAAAAATCAACATTTTGAGCCTAGTGACCCAGAGTGTGATAGTGCCCTTTGTCAGAAATGAGGCATATGAGAAAAAGGTTAATAGGCAGTTTGAGAATGAAAAGAATATTTCAGAGACATATTAGGTTTAAGTGAAGAACACTTGTGTAGAAATGAGCAACAAAATGTTTGAAACAATGGAACTTGAATTTAGGAGAAAGATGAATGCTAAATATAAAATATTAGAAGTCAAGTGAGTAGAGAAATGGTTGCTAAAACTGTGAACTTTATGAGATTAAGAAAAATGATCATCATGTATATAAAAGAAGACACTAAGTGAAAAGCATTCCAAAAAGACAGATGGGTTGCCAGGATCAGAAGCCACAGCTACACCAAAGAAAGACTGATAAAAAACTATTGGTCTTCATCACAAGCACGGACATTTAAACCATAATCAAAAATCTTTCAACAAACAAAAGCCCAGGACCAGATGGCTTCACAGGTGAATTCTATGAAAAATTTAGAGAAAAGCTAAAAACCTAACATACTCAAGTTCTTCCAGAAAATTGCAGAGGAAGATAAACTCCCAAACTCATTCTATGAGGCCATAATCATTCTAATACTGAAACCAAAGATACCAACAAACAAACAAACAAACAAAAACTACAGGCCAATATCACTGATGAACATAGACACAAACATCCTCAACAAAATTCTAGCAAACAGAATCCAACAACATATTAAAAAGATCATACATCATGACCAAGTGGACTTTATCCCAGGGATGCAAGGATTCTTTAATATTTGCAAATCAATCAGTGTGATACACCATATTAACAAATTGAAAGACAAAAACCATATGATTATCTCAAAAGATACAGAGAAAACCTTTGACAAAATTCAACACTGATTTATGATAAAAAAATAAAAATAGAAACCTCTCCAGAAAGCAGGTATAGAAGGAACATACTTCATAGAAGGAACATAATAAATGTCATATATGATAAACACACAGCAAAAATTATACTCAATGGCAAAAAATTGAAAGCATTCCCCCTAAAGTCAGGAACAAGGCCAAGGTGCCCACTCTCACCAGTATTATTCAACATAGTTTGGAGGTTTTAGCCACAGCAATCAAAGAAGAAAAAAAATAAAAGAAATAAAAGACACCACCAAAAATTTACTAGAGCTAGCCAATGAATATAGTAAAGTTTCAGGATATAAAACTAATATACAAAAATCCTTTGCATTCCTATACATTAACTATGAGAAAGCAGAAAGAGAAATTAAGGAAACAATACCAGTCACCATTGCGATGAAAAGAATAAAATACTTAGGAATAAATACACCTAAAGAAACAAAAGACCTATATATAGAAAACTATAAAACACTGATGAAAGAAATCAAAGATGACACAAATAGATGGAGGAATATACCATGTTCATGGATCGAAGAAATTAACATAGTGAAATTGAGCATACTACCCAAAGCAATCTACAGATTCAATGCAATCCCTGTCATGCTATCAACAGTATTTTTCACAGAACTAGAACAAATAGTTTCATGATTTGCTGGAAATACAAAAAAAAAGCCTCAAATAGCCAAAGCAATCTTGAAAAAGAAGAATAGAATTGGAGTAATCAACTCACCTGACTTCAGACTATTACTACAAAGCTACAGTCATCAAGACAGTATGGTACTGGCATGAAGACAGAAATATAGATCAATGAAACAAAATAGAAAGCCCAGAGATAAACTCATGCACCTGTGGACACCTTATCTTTGACAAAGGAGGCAAGAATATACAATGCAGAAAAGACAATCTCTTTAACAAGTGATGCTGGGGAAACTAGTCAACCACCTGTAAAAGAATGAAACTAGAACACTTTCTAACACCATACACAAAAATAAACTCAAAATGGACTAAAGATCTAAATGTAAGACCAAAAACTATAAAATTCCTAAAGAAAAACTTAGGCAAAACACTCTCTGACATAAATCACAGCAGGATCCTCTATGACCCACCTTCCAGAGTAATGGAAATAAAAGCAAAAATAAACAAATTGGACATAACTAAACTTAAAAGCTTTTGCACAAAGAAGAAGGCTAGAAGCAAGGTGAAAAGACAGACTTCAGATTGGGAGAAAATAATAGCAAACGAAGCAACTGACAAAGAATCTCAAAAATATGCAACCAGCTCATGCGGCTCAATTCCAGAAAAATAACTGACCCAATCGAAAAATGGGGCAAAGAACTAAACAGATATTTCTCCAGAGAAGACATACAGATGGCTAACAAATACATGAGAAGATGCTCATGTTGAGTTCACTCATTATCAGAGAAATACAAATCAAAACCACAATGAGGTACCATCTCACTCCAGTCTGAATGGTTGCTATCAAAAAGTCTACAAACAATAAATGCTGGAGAGGGTGTGGAGAAAGGGGAACCCTCTTACACTGTTGGTGGGAATGCAAACTAGTACGTCCACTTTGGAGAACAGTGTGGGGATTCCTTAAAAAACTGGAAATAGAACTGCCATTTGACCCAGCAGTCCCACTGCTGGGCATACACTCCAAGGAAACCAGAATTGAAAGAGACACGTGTATCCCAATGTTCATCGCAGTGCTGTTTATAATAGCCAGGACATGGAAGCAACCTGGATGTGCATCAGCAGACGAATGGATAAGAAAGCAGTGGTACATACACACAATGGAATATTACTCAGTTATTAAGAGGGATGCATTTGAATCAGTTCTAATGAGGTGGATGAAACAGGAGCCTATTATACAAAGTGAAGTAAGTCAGAAAGAAAAACACCAATACAGTACATTAATGCATATATATAGAATTTAGAAACACAGTAACGATGACCCTATATGTGAGATGCCAAAAGAGACAGAGATATGAAGAACAGACTTTTGGACTCTGGGAGAAGGTGAAAGTGGGAAGATTTGAGAGAATGGTACTGAAACATGTATATTACCATAGGTGAAATAGATCACCAGTCCAAGTTCTGTGCATGAAACGGGGTAGTCAAGCCGGTGCACTGCACTGGGATAACCCTGAGGGATCGGATGGGGAGGAAAATGGGAGAGGGGTTTGGGATGGGGACACATGTACATGCATGGCTGATTTACGTCAGTGTATGGCAAGAACCACCACGGTATTGTAAAGTAATTAGCCTCCAATTAAAATAAATAAATTAACTTAAAAAAAGCTATTGGTTTTGATAAACAACCAATCAATGGTGGTCACAAAGAGAACAGTTCAAGTAAAACAAAAGCATGTTTTAAAGAATAGGTAAGAGAGAGAATAGAGAGGTCTTAAATTCCTAGCCAGGCTACTAAGCAGAAAGCTTTGTGATCGTGGAGAAGAAACTTAAAATCTCTAAACCTCTATGTGTGTGTGTGTGTGTATGTGTGTGTGTGTGTTAATCGCTTAGTTGTGTCCAACTCTTTGCAACCCCATGGACTGTAGCCCACCAGGCTTCTCTGTCCACGGAATTTTCCAGGTAGGAATACTAGAGTGGGTTGCCATTTCCATCTCCAAAGGCTCTATTTACTCAATGCTTAAATAGATATTATAATAGTAATTGTATCGCCTGTATAGATTTTACTTGAGACTATGTTCAAAAGTACTTAACCTAGTGACTGGCAGATTACAAGTTCTCAGTGAATTTTAGCTCTAAGTGTGTGAATGATAGAATGAGTAAGGACAGCACAACAGCAGCAAAAATTTAGGATTATTACAAGAATCGTTGCAGTGAAGGACAGTAAAACGGCATATGCGGCAAATTAAAGGTGGCTGTAAATTCTTTGACATTTCTCCTATTAAGAGTTGGATCCCACTCCCACTTTCTGCCTCAGAATATTTGTCCTGAAGGAATCCAGTCACCATGTAAGAAGTCCAGTTATCCTGTGACTGCTGGCTGTGAGGAAACCATGAGGATAGCATGTTTTATGAGAAAAGCCAGACCTTCTCCTATTAAGAGTTGGATCCCACTCCCACTTTCTGCCTCAGAATATTTGTCCTGAAGGAATCCAGTCACCATGTAAGAAGTCCAGTTATCCTGTGACTGCTGGCTGTGAGGAAACCATGAGGATAGTATGTTTTATGAGAAAAGCCAGACCAGAAATGTGTGTGGTCTAGAGTATAGTCCCAACCTGACTCAGACGACACAAAGACCCTGAGTGAATATTGCACACTAGAACTCAATCAACTCACAGAACCATGAGTGATAAGGATAAGGATAAGGATAAGTTATTATTTTAAAACACTATGGATTTTTCATAGCAAAAGGTAAAGACAACAGACATCACTTGTGGGAATGACAAAGTATAGGGAAGATGTTATTTTTTGTGGTGTTGTGGTTTGATTTTGTTTAGAAAATAGGTCTGAGATTGACGTAGGCTGAGGATTTGTATTCCAAAGAAAAAGAAACTGAAGTTGCAAGAAAGGCACCAGAGAGCAAATGTAGCGAGGACCTAAAGGGATGATAGAAAAATGTATTCAACATCGTGGCGGGGGAGTTTACCTTGGTGAGCAGACTGTACACCTCTTCCTCTGAGAAGGAGAAAATGAGAAGAGAGAAAGCAAAGTGTGAGGTGCAGAGTACAGGTATGAGAGAGATCTATGCAGCTAATAAATTTTCTTTATTTATTTTAGACTTAATGTCCCATACATCTGTCATTACATTTTTGTCGGTGTTAGAGCCTTCTAAGGCTGCCTTATCCTTCTTCTCCTGGGTTCTGGTGATTGGAATCACAGCGAGGCTAATCAGGGGGCATGAACACCTACTGACTGGCTTAGACCACAGCAGAAGTTGGGTCATTTATGACCAGGCCCCCTTTTGATCCAGGAATTCTGACTGCTGCTATAGTTACTTTCTTTTCCCTTAAGGCACAAAAACATTATAAACTATGGCACATAAAGATTGCTCTGACACAGATATTTCATTCCTTTTCACTGAGGTGAAATGAAAAAAAAAAAAAAGGAGCTATGGAGTGCTGCTTCGGCCAGTCTTCCAATTTGATCTTTTGCAGTGTGTGTCGTGTAAACACTTGTCACTTAGTGCACTGCACATGCATCATCCTGGAAGGTTTAGTTTTATTGCGGCAAAAGTAATTTCCAAAGGTCATCCTCTAGTAGATGAAAGCTTGTAGGTTCATGCAATTTATGTTCATTTTAGATACTATTGTATAACATTTAAGAACGATCAACTTTCATTCTCTAAACATTTGGTCTAATAATTTTAAAAGATAAAATATGTTATCAGTCTTTCAGGAGCATATACCCTTGCTGTGAAAAAGTCATATTGAAATGTGGATTGAAAAATGCAAACTCTTCTACTTGCTTTACCTTAGCAAGTTTTTATTCATCTCAGTCACACTTTATTAGACTTAAGCTAGTGAGGGGGAAAGCACCCTTCCAGGGGTATAAAAGTTACAGGAAAGCATTAACCAAGGTTAAAAATACAATGCTCTCTGTAGAGTATACGCAGAGACCTATGAGATATAATCTCTTGGACTACTTCACAGTTGTTTGTTAAGGTATAATCACCATGAATAAACATTTTGGTCTAAATAAAAGTATTCTTTATCTTATTATTCATATGTTTGAGGTCATAAAGTCCCTGAGACTTTTAGCCCCACTTGCTGTGATGACAGTTTCTGTTGTCACACCCTCATTCATCAGGACTTCACAATTCCCTCTTCTCTCATATCTCTAGTTGTTTCTCCTTCACTGGATCTTTCCTATCAGCCTGAAAACAGACATTTTACAGGCTGTTTTCATAAATCAAACAGATTTTTCAGTGGGGCTTCACACTGTGACACTGCCCTTTTTTTTTTAATCCTCTCTAATCTTCCAGACATCTGAAGAAATTTTCATACTAACTTTGTCCATTTTGAGGCCTTTGATTCACTCCTCCCACAATGATCTAATTTACACTTTTGCTACTGAATGAAAGTTGCTTTTGCTTTGCAGAGGGGGGACAGGAATATTTTAGCTCTCACAAAGGTCAGTAAGGGACATTCCAATGTCTCTTTTCAATTCTTAACCTTTCAGACTGCTCTGAATCATCATTTGGATTGTAAAGCATTCTTCATTATTTCTCTTCCTGCTTCACCACTCAAGTCCATTCTTTTTCCTTGAGTGTTTCCCCTCCACACTCATGCACATGCACAAAAACGTGGTTTTCTGCTTTCACCTCTGCCTGGGGGAGCTCTGTATCTCCTATGTTTTCACCTACCATGGATGTCCTAGAAGTCACCTGAACCTGTCTCTTTGGTGCCTACTGAATATTTACCTACTTGAATATTCCCAGGTACCTCAGTTCCAGTTGAATAAATGTCTATGTCCCTTCCATCTATGTATACTCAAACTTCATACTCTTTCTCTATATATTCTCTCCGTTAATGGGTCATTGATTCACTTAACTGCATAGCTAGCAATCTAGATATTAACAGTAGGTTTAAAATGCTAGTAATCCAACCATTTGGACTACAAATCCATCTGGTTCATACTTTTCCTTTTGCTTATCTAATCAGTCACTATGTTCCATTAATTTACTTCAAAGTGACTCTAAATCTATTAATTATTCTCCATTTTTAACTTCCACTGCCATAATTCAGAACATCTTGATTGTTTATTTAAATTGCTGCAAAAGCATCTTAATTAGTTCTTTTGAATCTACTTGTTGCATTCTTAAGGTTTTCCAAATATTGCCTCTAGATTGTCTTTAAGAAGAGACCTGTGAGCAAAACATCTATTGTTTGCCTCTTTCTATAGAGTGCAATATTTCTTTTCAGTAATATGGCATTCATGCCCTGTATCTCTAGCTTTAACATAGCCATCTTTAGCTCCCTACAAGACTTTGACCCATCTGGACATCCTACAGTTGAACTTGTATGAGTGACTTGCTAGCTCATGAACAAGCTTTGCCCTTTAATGATGCAGGTAATGATCCCAAGGGGCTTTGCAGGTGGCTCAGCAGTAAAGAATTCACCTGCCAAGCAGGAGACATAAGTTTGATCCCTGGGTCAGGAAGATCCTCTGCAGAAGGAAATGGCAACTCACTCAAGCGTATCTTGCCTGGGAAATCCCATGCACAGAGGGGCTTGGCAAGCTACAGTCCATGGGGTTGCAAAGAAGTCAGACATGACTTAGCAACTAAAGAGCAGCAGAAGTGATCCCAATGTGAATGTCTCACTGTTGTCCTTTAAAGGTATCTCACTCATCCTTCAAATGCCATCTGCTCTGCTTGCTACCATTCCTTTGCCATTAGAACAAAATAAATTGCTTCTTTTCTCTGTATATTATGAATAGTTCTATTTTACTAATAATCACATTGTTTTAGGTACAGGTCTTTTTTATCTGTTTGAACCTCTTGATTTTGTATTTTAGCTTTTTAAAAGATATAGACGAGATATTTAAATATTTAATGAATGAATGAATGAATGATAGATAAATGAGTGAAGTGAGGTGTGAGTCTCCCTCTGTGCCTCAGTTTCATTCATTTCCATGTACATGGAACATTTCAGTCAGGTCTGTCATGACTAGTCTGTCTGTGATGGCACGGAGAAAATCTGTAAGGCTCCCAGTAAGAATGTTATCACTTGCTGACTCTGTTGTATCAACTATTGGGAAATGATGAAAAAATAATAACTAATATTTTTAATGAGTTTGCAATTTTCAAAGTTTTTCCCTAAATATTAGCTCAGTTTTGCAACAACTCTGTAAATTAGACACGTTTACAGGAGGCACTCTAAAGTTAAAATACTTGTTTAACAGAAAAACAGGCAGAGAGTGACAGAACTTAGAAATCAACCAGGATTTGACACTAAAACCTGCTACTACATGTCCTATAGATTCAGGCTAATTAGTTTAAATCCAAGTTCCCCCGTTTAGTAGCTCTGTGCTTCCTTTCTTCACTCATAAAATCAGGTGGTATTGTTTCCAACATAAGAGGTATCTTATGAAGGATAAATGAATTTAACATATCCACAACTCTCAGCAGACTATCTACCACTTAGTTAAGACTCTACAAATATTAATTATTATCATTCCATAGATTTTCCCTGGTAAAGGGGACTGGGCTGGTATCATAGCTAAAATCTTTCTTTCTCCTCCCACTCTTCTCTCAACAATTAGTTTAAGATGCTAAATTCAAAAGAGTGTGTGAGTTTGATAGTGTCACAGAAAATAATAAAATAACAAAAGTCAAGTGGACACATGGTTAGAAGGCCAATCACTTCCATATTGGCGGTTTCTAGATATCTTGACCCAAGTTAATCATGATTTAATCTCACAATACTCTCAAAAGAGACTATGAGCAACTATTCTGGTTGAATTATGCCATCTCCTCCATAAATTGTTATGTTGAAGCCACAGCTCCCAGTGTTACTAAACTCCGGTTTGGCTGCTTGTTATGGTGGCGCCAGCAGGAGAGAACCTCCCTGCTAATGCAAGAGATGCAAGACATGTAAGAGATGCGGATTCAGTCCCTGGGTCAGGAAGATCCCCTGGAGAAGGACATGGCGACTCGCTCCAGTATTCTTGTTTAGAGAATCCCATGGACATAGAAGCCTGGCAGGCTACAGGCCACAGGGTTGCAAAGAGTTGGAGATGACTGGAACAACTTAGCATTCACGCACACACAAAGATCAATGATTTGTGAGACAAGTGTGTAGAAAGGAAAGGTACTTTAATCAGAAAAGATAGCAGTCTGGGGAGAAGTAGATTTGTGTCCAGGGACCAACTCTGAAGATTCTGCTCAGCTGAAACAATTTCTGAAGGGAAAAATGGGGGAAAGAATCACCGAAGCAGGAGGTTGGGTTCTGCATTGTTCTCCATTGAATGAAAATTGACTTATTCTATTTTCAGAAGCTATCTTTCCTGTGGGCTCGTCTGCAGGATTCCTTTGGGGGCTATTGGGAGTAGAGAGCTAATTGTTTCTTAGCTATTTGATTCTTCATTGTTACTTTTTTTTTAATCTTGGAAAACAAGCAACAGATTAGGCATAGTGTGCATTCAGGAGAGCACAGTCAGGTGTTAGATTAAATTGCTTAGTGATCTCTTTCCTATAATTAGGTTCTTTTAAGGTTAGAGGACAGGGAGGCCTGGCATGCTGTGATTCATGGGGTTGCAAAGAGTCAGACTGAACTGAACTGAAGGTTAGAGGGGAACAGAAATGGGCAAACAGAAAGGGAGCAAAAGAGCTGATTTCACCAGCACCTCAGTTTATGAGAATTTGGAATGGGCCTTTAAAGGAGCAATTAAGACAGAGTGTTAGGGCAGGCCCTAATCCGATCTGACTGGTGTCCTATTAGAGGACAGTTGGTACAAGGAGGCATCAAGGATGGCTTCACACAGAGGTAAGACCTTATAAAGACATAGAAAGAAGGTAGCGACCTGCAAGCCCAAGAGAGAGCCCTCAGAAGAGCCACACCTGATGACACCTTGATCTTAGACTTCCGGTCTCCAGAGCCATGAGAAAAGGAATTTCTGTTGTGTGAGTTACCCAGTCTGTGGTTTTGTTGTGGGAGCCCTGTTAAACTAATGCAGAACTCTGGCTCATCACTCAGCCCACAGTTTACTTAGGTAGAAACAGAATCATGTGACTTTCTTCTGATCTCATAGATCAGACTTCCTTCTGATCTCATGTTTATGGCTAAAGACATAAACATGGTTATAAACCTCAGGGATTAAATTTGTGCTTCTGCATTAAATTAATTCAAATACAGAAGGAAATTACGAATGTCAGGAACCTACTGTGTGAAGAACTAGTACTCATTACAATCAGGTTTCAACCCAGGAAGTGTTCAATTTTGTCTGGATTAAGCTTCAATCAATGGTTTCCTGTCTACTAATTGGTTTAAGAAATAGTTTCCTTAGACTTTGGGGAAATTTTCATGAGAAATGAGGCCTTTTGTTAAATGTTAATGACTCTGGTTTGAGTCTATGGAAGCTATAAAAGGGTCAGTGATATCAACAATTTATAAAAGAATAACTGAACTTTTAAAATACTTATAATATTAATACATGACATCACTGTAGCATGGTTAACTTCCCCAAGGTTCTTTCATTTTTTATATTTGAGATTTTATGAGGAAAAGCAAATTCTAGTAAGACAGAATCTAACTTTTTTAGCACTTTAAAGAAAGAAGTAAAAGCTTCAGGTAACAAATCTGCTTTTCTACAATTATTTTTATTATATGAAAGACAGAAGACAAAGATAAAGCAAGAATTGATGGTGGTGTCAGTGTGGGAAAAAAATGCTCTTGAGTAAGGATTGAACTACTGTACAATTTTCTTGAGAGGACCAGTCGTCTTTCAAATGAGATATTATCTGCTGTCACTTCCAAGAAAAATACAGCACCTGCCTCTGCATGTTTCTTCTACTCTGAGCAGTGTTCCTTGGTGAGACCTGAAAGGTTGGCCAGCAGAGACAAACAATTTGCCTTTGTTTCTTGGGTCAACAGACCCTGAACTCACATTCTTTCAAATTCAAAGTTGAAGTGCTATTGTCTAGTTTGCTGAGTTCATCTATTGTGCAGACTTCTGCTTTCACTGCAGAGTGAAAGACCATATTCAGAAGGAACTTTACAGGAAGCTACTCTAAAATATACATGTAGCCATTACTTATTGAATGCACTGTTCTGAGCTCTATGCTCTGTCCTAGTTTCTGTGTGCTTATTATTTCAGTTTTCCTGCAAGTTAGAAGCTAATCTGATAGTACATATTTCACTTGTGAGCTAATTCAATAAACATTATTAATGCAACATGTTTTGTATATGTGCCAGGCACAATCCTAGAGATAAAAAGAAGAACAAGATAAAAGCCCTAAAAGAAAATACAGTCTAGACTTTAACTATTTGATAGTGTATGCTGGCTGCATGTAGATTTTTATATTTAAATTTAAACTAATAAAAATAAAATAAAGAATTAATTCCCTCAATCACATTAGCCATTTTTCAAGTGCTTAGTAGTCACATATGACAATGGCTGCCCTACTGGACAGAAGAATATTTTCATCTTTGCCAAAACTTCTATTATGGTCTAGAGATTAGCCAGAACAGAAGTTTTGCATTTCTGATAAATTTTTATGTTCTGATAAAGCATAGTTTAATTGTTTACTATGGTAATACTATGGATAACCTATTTTAGCCATATTTGGGGAAAAGTAATTGATGAATATACATAAAAAGAAAGTATCTTTTTTCACTATTATTTTTTTCAACAATAAAATCTCATTTATAGTGGCCATCTGGAGATGTCATGGTTGTACTACAATACACTGCAGAGTGTGGCATCCTGGATATCTAGGGCTTCAGAAAGATGGACATTAGTGATCAACACAATTACAGAATTTTACAAAATGTTACAAGTGTTCTTTCAAGATCAAGAATGCCTGTCAGGTTTAGCAAAGAAATTTATACAAGGTGCTCTTAGGCAGAGTCACCATTCCAAAGGGTAAGAGAATTAAAAAAAAAAAAATGTGAAGACAAAGCTAGGCTTGAGAACAAGATGAGAGCAGTGAACCAATCACAGGGCAATTCAGATGGGTTTCATTGAACAGATAGAAACATTGCTGCCTTTTCTAAATATTTTGATTATTAGAGTTTTAAGTGACTGCTATGTCACTCTTTCCAAAATAAGGTGGGCAATTGCAGGCTGTATGCGGTTGTAGTTAAGATTAATGTAGTAACTGCAGAATGATAGTTGAATGCTTCTGTGGTACTTGTAATTAATTTCGTAATAAATTGTTGTAGTTGTTTTCCATGCCTTTCTGATTGTAAACCTTTGAATTCATTACTTGAAGATCTAAATGTTAAGTCATGTTGTGCTGAAAATGACTGAACATTATCAGTATCAAACCTTGATTTTTGCTCTTGCTTTTTAGCTAGTAGTTTCTGTGAAATCTCTTCTGATGGAAATATATACACAGTACAAGTGGGAGGGAGGTTCATGAATGAAGTAGAATTCAGGGTGCTTTCTATTATAGGCAGTTTAGAATTTTCTTTCTAAAGAAGAAAATGAATTAAAAAAACTGGTCACAAAAGTGAGCAGTCTGTGGCAAGATTGTAGGTGAATGAAAGGAGGAAAATCAGATAAAAATGAGGTAGAGTTAGTAATGAAAACGATGAAAAAAGCTATAAATCTTAGTTCTCTTCACATA
>SJYC01044793.1:0-12423 GCA_006408675.1 Madoqua kirkii | reverse complement strand
TGTCTATAAAAATGTAAATGATCAGTCTTGGATATCAACCACAATAATGAAACCATTTTTTAAATAGGATGAATTTCTATTAGCTAAATTGAAAAATGGAGTATATTACTGAAATGTTTTAAGAGGAAAGATAATATATGAACTTTAAAATACTGAGTTCAAAATATTAAAATGCAGTACTTTTTGTTATTATCAATAAGGTTATCCATAGCACACTTACAGCTTTTCTATTATCTCTGAATTTCTGCTTAACTTTTGATCTGTTTACTAAGGTATGCAATTAAAGACACCAAATTTCAAACCAATCTATTTTTATACTTTTTAGTGATTCTGTAGAGGTTTAATTGTAAAAAGAGTTTAGATTAGTGGATAAGTTGTAATTGAAGAATTGCCTGTGGATTTTAATTATCCTTACCAATGCTAATTTTCATTATAAAAGATAATCAGAGGAGGGATCTCTTAGAAATATCACATGTGGAAAAACTCCAGAGATTCTATTTGGCAGCAAGCTAAATATGAATCAACAGTGTTACATGACGATTAAATGACTACATTTACCTTAATTTGCATTAATAAACTTTAGAGAAAAGAATACAGATGATTGTTACTACACTTTTCACTACACATGTCAGATCATCCCTAGAGAATTTGCATGAGTTTTGAAGAATGAACCATATACCAGAAGAAAGTCAGAAAGTAAATGCATCTGAAATTGCATTATATGAAATATAATTGAAGTAATTAATCTTAAAAAAAGACTTAAGGTAGATAACTATCCTTTAATATGACAGAGGGAGTAAATATATTATTGCAGTTTAAGAAGGCAGAACAAGGACTAGTGGGGGATATTTAAAAAGAGTGTAAATGAAGATCTTTGACATGTTGAGCTGTCCAAAAAAGAAAGGCCCACTTTAAAAAGTGTCTACCACTGGAGCTGAAATGAGAGTGAGGATCTAAATTTGGAAGAAATTCTGTGATTAATCTTCATTTGTATATTTTTATAATTCTCAAAATAAGTAGATTTTATTGCTCAAAATATACATAACCTAATCAGTTGTAATTCTAGCATTTTTGTTTTCTTTCATTGTTTTATTCTGTGAGTATATATTTCTATTTTTTGGTACTAAATGCTTAAGAATCTATACAAGGTGGAATGGGTTAAATTGTATCCCTCTGAGAGTTATATTCAAGTCCCGACTTCTAATGCTGGTGAATATGACCTTCTTTGGAATTAGGGTCTTTGCAGATCTAATCAAATTAGGATGAAATTGTAGTGCTTTAGGCCAATGACAGGTGTTCTTGTGAAAAGGGAATTTTGGACACAGAAACACACAGGGAAAAGGGCATGTAAAGACATGAAGGAGATGATACTGATGTTTCTACAAAGCAAAGAATAGCAAGGATCATAGGCATCTATCAGAAACCCTGAAAAAGTAGAAGCAGGATCCTAAGCCGAGATCCTTTCAGAGAATATTTGAGACACATTTCTATTTTTAAAAAATATTTATTTACTGTAGTAGGTCTTCATGGCTGCAGGCTTTCTTCTGGTTGTGGAGAGTGGGGGCTACTTTCTAACTGCAGTGTACTGGCTTTGCTTTGGCTGTGGCTTCTCTTGTGGTGGAGCACAAGCTCTAAGCTCACAGGCTTCAGTAGTTGCAGCATGCAAGCTGCATGTTGCATGCTTGCAAGTTGCAAACTGCATTTGCAAGTTGCAACACAGAGGCTCAATAGTTGTGGCTCACAGGCCCGAAAGCACGTGGGCTCCAATAGTTGTGGTGTATGGGCTTTAGCTGCCCAAGACACGTGGGTTCTTCCTGGACCAGGGATCAAACTCATGTCCACTGCATTGGCAGGTGGATTCTTATCCACTGTTCCACCAAGGAAGTCCCATTTCTACTGTTTTAAGTCACGTATTTTATGATATTTTATTATAGCAGCCCTAGGAAATGAATACAGAGGGAAATAGTTGGCAGTGGATTTTTATTAAATAGGAAAATCCTCAGGACAGTATCTGTCTCTTATACACATCTAAGAAATTCTGTGATTAATCTTCATTTGTATATTTTTATAATTCTCAAAATAAGTAGATTTTATTGCTCAAAATATACATAACCTAATCAGTTGTAATTCTAGCA
Organism: Madoqua kirkii; assembly: GCA_006408675.1. Taxonomy (NCBI): domain Eukaryota; kingdom Metazoa; phylum Chordata; class Mammalia; order Artiodactyla; family Bovidae; genus Madoqua; species Madoqua kirkii. The sequence continues at coordinate 10,288 of SJYC01044793.1, read as the reverse complement.
TTTTTGTTTTCTTTCATTGTTTTATTCTGTGAGTATATATTTATATTTTTTGGTACTAAATGCTTAAGAATCTATACAAGGTGGAATGGGTTAAATTGTATCCCTCTGAGAGTTATATTCAAGTCCCGACTTCTAATGCTGGTGAATATGACCTTCTTTGGAATTAGGGTCTTTGCAGATCTAATCAAATTAGGATGAAATTGTAGTGCTTTAGGCCAATGACAGGTGTTCTTGTGAAAAGGGAATTTTGGACACAGAAACACACAGGGAAAAGGGCATGTAAAGACATGAAGGAGATGATACTGATGTTTCTACAAAGCAAAGAATAGCAAGGATCATAGGCATCTATCAGAAACCCTGAAAAAGTAGAAGCAGGATCCTAAGCCGAGATCCTTTCAGAGAATATTTGAGACACATTTCTATTTTTAAAAAATATTTATTTACTGTAGTAGGTCTTCATGGCTGCAGGCTTTCTTCTGGTTGTGGAGAGTGGGGGCTACTTTCTAACTGCAGTGTACTGGCTTTGCTTTGGCTGTGGCTTCTCTTGTGGTGGAGCACAAGCTCTAAGCTCACAGGCTTCAGTAGTTGCAGCATGCAAGCTGCATGTTGCATGCTTGCAAGTTGCAAACTGCATTTGCAAGTTGCAACACAGAGGCTCAATAGTTGTGGCTCACAGGCCCGAAAGCACGTGGGCTCCAATAGTTGTGGTGTATGGGCTTTAGCTGCCCAAGACACGTGGGTTCTTCCTGGACCAGGGATCAAACTCATGTCCACTGCATTGGCAGGTGGATTCTTATCCACTGTTCCACCAAGGAAGTCCCATTTCTACTGTTTTAAGTCACGTATTTTATGATATTTTATTATAGCAGCCCTAGGAAATGAATACAGAGGGAAATAGTTGGCAGTGGATTTTTATTAAATAGGAAAATCCTCAGGACAGTATTACTAATGAAAAAATAAACATTTTCTTGCTTTTAAAGACTAGGTCATTATTTAATAATTTTTAAATATTATTTTCCTTTAGAGTATGCTATCAAGAATGCATTGAACTTTCAGACTGACAAAAAGAAAATGAAGCTATTCATTGAATAATTAAAAGTTTTAAACTAAAAATCCCAGGAATTTGGAGATGTAGATTTCTACATTTTTCCATTTTTCTCTCTTATTAAATACTCATCAGTATTTGAAATTATATTTTTAAATTTCTGTGTTTAGTGCCTCTTACTCACACTGGGAGAAGTAACTCTGGTTGCTGTAGCCACTGCTGGCACATAATAAATACTCAGAAGCATTTGTGGCAGGCTTCAATGTAGTAACAAATACCTACATCAGTAGTTTTGGCTTAATACACACAGAAGGAGAAAACTTCCTCAACTACTCAGGCTGGCTACTTAGGACTCAGTCGAAGTCATATACCACATCTTAAATAATCTCGGCCAAGGAGATGGTATACTCTGGAATGACATTGCTTGTGGCAACATAATCTTTACTAGAACCACAAGGTGAATCAGCCCACTCAAATCACAGAGATTAGGCCATCTGTCAAATTAAACAGTGAAAGATTGCTTGTTGTGTAAAAGCAGCAAATTAAAGTACTGTAGATTTCAGTAAATACTTTCCCTTATGTCTGATCTCACTTGCAATGTTTAGTCTTTTCAGTACACAATTAGAACACAGCCATAGATTTTAATATTTAAAATATACCTTACCTTCCCTGGAGCGGGAGGAGGTGGGGAGTAACAATCTAAGTTATTTTTATCTTAATTTTAGAAATAATTTTTGGTAATCTTTAGTTAAAGCATTGTTTTCTCTCATTTCAGCTATCCTATGAACAATCTTTAAATATTCCTTAAAACCACACAATTGTATATAAGATTCCGTTTCAAGAAATAAACTTTCATGAAAGTGTCTGAAAGACATTCAATCCACTCTTCCTTTGAATAAGAGAGATAGCAGACTGTCCATGAACCCTGAACATTACATGTGTATTTTTGTCTTGTGTACACACAGGTCTGTTTTTGATTAAAGAATCCATAGCTTTGAATGGATAAGGGGTCTGTGGGTCCAACATAAAGTGGGAATTAATATTCTAGAGCAATGTTTCTCCAGTGAGGGTAATTTTGTGCCCTGGGAAACATATCAAATTTTTTTCGTCATTAAAAATATGGGAGAATGGCATTGAAACATGTATACTATAAGGTAAGAAATGAATCACCAGTCTATGTTCCACACAGGGTACAGGATGCTTGGGACTGGTGCTCGGGGATGATCCAGAGAGATGATATGGGGTGGGAAGTGGGAGAGGGGTTCAAGATTGGGAGCTCGTGTACATCTGTGGCAGATTCATGTCAATATATGGCAAAACCAATACAGTATTGTAAAGTAAAATAAAAATAAAATAAAAATACAAAAAAAAAATAAAGAAATTGAAACTGGAAAAAAAAAAACCTGAGGAATGGAGGTCTTTTCTGGTATCTAATAGATAGAGAACAGAGATGCTGCTAAACCTTCTATAGTCCCTGCAACAAAAGATTACTGCACCTAAAATGGCATTAGTACCACTGCTGAGAGACCTTACTGTAGATAATAGACTATTCTGTATCTCCCCACTCAAGATTAAGATTTTTTTTAAAAAAAGCTTAAGTACTCAAACTCATTATTTTATTTTCTACTTTATTGAACTTGCTTCTTGGCATGACGTTGTCCCTTAGTTTCAAGGCATGTTATAGAACTCTGTCCCTGGAATGTAATTTTATGTGAATGGGCTATCATCCCACAATGATTTTGTCTTTATCTGCCTGCAGTTTTCCTTTCAGGTCTCAGTTCTAGGAAAATCAGCTCTGGATATCATCAATGGATAATGTGAGGTAGAATTGGTCTTGTTTCCTTTTTGTTTGGATCATTAAGAAGATATAAACTTATCTTCTATGATAGTTTGGATAATAATCTGATTCTGGCGTCACTTTAATATTCTATTTTTCCTAGGCCTTTATTTTGTAACATAATTTTTTGTTATCTTTATCATAAGCAATTTTTAATATCTACAGTTTTCCTTTGAATGAAGTAAAGGATACATTTAAAAGTCCTGTGAATCATAAAACTTAACACAAAAAATTAATAAGTAAATACAGTTGACCTTTGAACAACATGGATTTGAACTACACAGCTCCACTTAAATAATGATTTTTTAAATAAATATGTACTAAAATGTACACTTGAAACTAACACAACATTGTAAATTAACTATGTGCTGTCTGACTCTATTCAACTCTGTGGACTGCAACCCACCAAGCTCATCTGTTCATGTGATTCTCCAGGCAAGAATACTGGAGTGGCAACCATGCCTTCCTCCAAGGAGCTATAAAAATTAACTACTACTGACATCAATAAACCAGAGATGTCACAGTCCTCAGGGATTTCTGGCCTCTAAATGTGAATGAGGACTCCCAAAACAGAATACTAAGTTCCTTGATATTCCTAAATTTGCATCAGGTGGCCATACATATATTATATGTAATAGGTACATAAATTTGCTGGACTTCCAATTGCCTTTGAAATTTATTCTGGTTGTTTTTGATAAATTATCCAATTTACCATGGTCTTTTAACATTCCTGTTAGTCAACATTTTTATACTTGTGTATAATCTATTCACTTAATAAGAAAACTAATCCAGGTCATTTTAATAAATATAAGCAGGACAAAGCCCAGAATTAGCTGGGGTAGAACCCAAGAATTTTGTTATTCTCTTATCCTCTACTTTATACCACCTCCCATTTCTCCACTCACCTACTAACTTGCTGCAAGAAAGGGGACACCTTGTAGGGCCTGAAAGGGAGCTCTTGTCTGACACTCAGAAATGAATTATCCAAGGAGACACATGTTGACTAATAAAACAAACAAAACAAAAGTCACAACTGAGAGTAGAGAGTTATTTGGTGGGAATATTTAGGATGCTGAGTCTGGGAGACCACATTTCAGTAGCATTGAGAAAACTTCAAGGAATTGGGAGGGTAGGTAAGACTATATGCAAGTTTGCAACAAAGGAGGCAGGTAGTCAGTCTAAACATCAAAGATTATTGTGAGTTGAGAAAAATCAACTTTGCCAACAAAGGTCTGTCTAGTCAGGGCTATGGTTTCTCCAGTGGTCATGTATGAATGTGAGAGTTGGACTATACAGAAAGCTGAGCACCAAAGAATTGATGCTTATGAACTGTGGTGTCGGTGAAGACTGTTGAGAGTCCCTTGGACTGCAAGGAGATTCAACCAGTCCATCCTAAAGATCATTCCTGGGTGTTCATTGATGTTGAAGCTGAAACTCCAATACTTGGCCACCTGATGTGAAGAGCTGACTCATTTGAAAAGACCCTGATGCTGGGAAAGATTGAGGGCAGGAGGAGAAGGGAACGACAGAGGATAAGATGGCTGGATGGTATCAACGACTCAATGGACATGAGTTTGGGTAGGCTCTGGGAGCTGATGATGGATAGGGAGGCCTGGCATGCTGTAGTTCATGGAGTCACAAGGAGTTGGACACGACTGAGTGACTGAATTGAACTGAACTGAATTGATGGTTGGTGGGGCCCATTAACCGAAGCTGTAGGTATACGTAGGCAGTTAGTTACCTGGTTATAATCTCAGTTAATGGTGAATAGGTAATAACTTCCTTGTATGCCTGATTACCCACCCACACCCTATTTTCTTATAATCAAACACTATTAATTACTAAGCTAGCCAAAATATACTTGAGAAAATAAATAAAAAATTAAGACTATTGGATTGGTCTCTAATCTTCTTTCACCTCCCTCTAAATTCTGATTCCACCAGTAAAAAAGATGATTCAAGATAGTACACAAATAATATTCCAACGGATTTAGTGAGTAGTTCCAAATCACTGAGATAGGCAGTCTTTTACTATCTCCATGCATGATATGTGCTGAGTCAGCAAAACTTATTTTTAAAATCTATTATTATTATTTTTCAGTTCAGTTCAGTCACTCAGTCATGTCCAACTCTTTGTGACCCCATGAACCGCAGCACACCAGGCCTCCCTGCCCATCACCAACTCTGGAGCTTACCGAAACTCATGTCTCTTGAGCCGGTGATATCATCTAACTATCTCATCCTCTGTTGTCCCCTTCTCCTCCTGCCCTCAATCTTTCACAGCATCAGGGTCTTTTTAAATGAGTCAGCTCTTCACATCAGGTGGCCAAACTATGGGAGTTTCAGCTTCAACATCAGTCCTGCCAATGAACACCCAGGACTGATCTCCTTTACGATGGACTGGTTGGATCTCCTTGCAGTCCAAGGGACTCTCAAGAGTCTTCTCCAGCACCACAGTTCAAAAGCATCAATTCTTTGGCACTCAGCTTTCTTTATAGTCAAACTCTTACATCCACACATGACTACTGAAAAAACCATAGCCTTGACTAGATGGACTTTTGTTGAAAAGTAATGTCTCTGCTTTTTAATATGCTCTCTATGTTGGTTATAACTTTCCTTCCAAGGAGTAAGCATCTTCTACTATATTTCTAAATAATAAAAAATTTTGTTTAAAATTAAATATTTATTATTTAATATTCTTTATTAAATCATTAAATTTGTATACTGTAAATCCTAAAAGCATTTTATAAGATCCTGCACATAATATAGTATCTGTAAATTATTACATGTACTATATATACATGTATATCATACAACTGAAAAACAGTAATACTCATGTTATAAATTGACTTATTTTATAGATAAGCCTTTATGCTCATATTCTTGGAATGATTATAATGATCTCATTGTCTCCCTAAGGGGTTAAAGACTCATAGGTTCAGAATCTGGTTGATTCTCAAGAGATAGTGTATGACCTGTTTAGGGTAAGCATGTTGTCTGAAATAGTATATTTACATTTTTGAAACAAAGCGTTTTTGATTGGTGAGAGTATGAGGAAGAGAGAATGAAAAAAGCCTCTAAGGAGGTTCTTCAGAAGGAGAGTGTTGAGACTCAGCAGAACATACAAATGAGGGAGTGATCCAATTGTGATATTTCAGAAGTGAATAATGTTGTTCGAAGGCCATGGTTCATATGTGAACTGTATGAAAGTGAGAAGGTGGAGGAGAGCAGTGTAAACAATAAAACATATGGATTGAAAATAGCCTGTAGATCCCAGCCAGGGAGAGATTCTGATAAGGTTTTCCTCTTAGAATCAGATTTCTTTCACATATCTCTTATCTGGTGGTGCTAACTGGGAAAGATGGTGTATTTTCAAAAATGATCTTACTGAGCTAAAGTTTCTATAGTTTGTAATGTGAAAATATCAGTGTTTTTTAAAAAATTGTATTTTTTTCTTTTAATAATATATGGATTTCTGGAAGAACTGTACCCATCCAGTGACCTCTAGAGGTTCTGATTTTCCAGGCAAAATTCATTCTTGAGGGGGAAGGGGGAGTATTAATCTAATTCCCTCTTTTTAGTAATAAGGAAATTGAAGTTCTTAGATTTAATTATTTTGCAAGGCATAGGAAACATAACTAGAACTCCACAGGGAGCCTGTAGGAGAGACAAAAAAACAAAACAATGCAAAAAAACAAGGTAGATTTATCTGGGAGATTTTAACAGATTTTCAGAATTTCTACATAGAGGATTTGGTACTAAATGAGGCAGTTTTCACTTAAGCCAATGGCAAGATGCCTGGTTTAAAACACATTCAAATGGATGACTTAAAATGTCAGTTTTATATATCAGAATTAAGATCTTTAGAAAGTAGAAGGTTATTTTGAGAGTTGATTTTTATATTGATTTTCTCTGCTGCTCAAAATGCCCTTGGTTTTGTTTTCATCATAAAGACATAGCCAGAAATTTCTGTTATGAGAAAGTAATTACATTATTTTGTAAACTTTTTCCCCTCAACTTTTATTTTTAACCCCTCCTCCATTTTCTCTTTCAGTGTTTTGTTTTCTTTCTTTCTTTCAATTTCTTCTCCAGTGCTTGTAGTGCTGCTTACCTCTCTGATCTAACATTCATGCTAGCATTAAAGAAAACATATGGGTTCTATCAGTCAAATATTTTTCTTAAAAAACTGTTTTTCTGATACACATTCAGAGATTATAAGAACGCAGAAATCAGCCTTTCTTCCAAAATAAGCTCTGTGGAAACTTTATAATCATTTGTATTGCTTTGGTATAGATGGATATGGGCCTCCCAGGTGACTGAGTGGTGGAATCCACCTGACAATGCCAAGAAATGTAGGTTTGATCCCTGGGTTGGGATATGCCCTGGAGAAGGAAATGGCAGCCCACTCCAATATTCTTGCCTGGTAAATCCAATGGACAGTGGATTCTGACAGGCTCCTATCCATGGGGCTGCACAGAGTTGCACTAACTGTAGCAACTAAACAATAACAACAATGTATTTAGCGTAAAATTCAAAATTGAGTAAATTGGGAAAAATAAAAAAAAATGCCAGGTAAAACTTATTTCTGCAAATTGTACTTCTGGTAAACAGTAATGGAAAAAGTAATATTCATTCTTTGCCTCAAATACCTAAATTTATATCCTGTATGAGAAAACCTCTAGCATTAAATTCAGCACATCATTCTGAAAAATAGTTCAAACAACTGGATATTTTTTGTTAGGCTTCCCTGGTAGCTCAGATGGTGTCTGCCCTCAATGTGGGAGACCTGGGTTCGATTCCTGGGTCAGAAGATCCCCTGGAAAAAGAAATGGCAACCCACTCCAGTACTCTTGCCTGGAAAACTCCGTGGATGGAGGAGCCTGGTAGGCTACAGTCTGTGGGATCGCAAAGAGTCAGACATGACTGAGCAATTTCACTGAGTAGAAATTCTGTGAGTTCCAAGATTTTTAATTTTTAGATAGTTCTGGAACATTTCAAATGCAAGTAAAACCGATTTTTAAAAAAAAATAATATTTCAAGTAGGTTTTGTCTGAGCCAAATTATCTGGTGACTAAAAGAAAACAGCAGACAATCAGTGCTAAATATGTCCTTTCTGGATGACTCCAGTGAATCCCAGGGCTTTGGTTCTCACCTTTATGCGAATGACCTCCCCAGTTTATATTGCTATCTTTGATCTCTCCAGTGAACCCCGAAGCTGTATACCCAATAGGACACTGGACATCTCCACCTGGATATTCTATAAGATTGTCATATTCTACCTGTTCCAGGATGACTTCATTGTTTTATATCTCCCCACTCCTCATTCCTCTCTCCTGTACCAGCCAGGATGCTTTCATTTCAAGGAACAAAAGCCCCAGCTGAACAGGCTGTTTAAACAATAAAGGAGATCTATTGGCTCAGAAGTAGCTAGAACTATAACTTGGAAAAAGCTGATTTGGTTCTCTTTCTTTAGGATTTTTTGGCTCTGTGTTTCTTTGAGAGTCAGCTTTGTTCCTAAAGAGGCTTCTTTAAAAGTTACAGAATAGTCACAATAGTTGTAGGTTTTATTTCTTCATTCAAATTGTCCAAAAAAAAAAAAAAAGAAGGCAGATCTTTTAAAGAGTTCTTTCCATAGAGCAAGAGACTTTTCTCCAAAGCCCTAAAATACTTCTTAGCCAAGGGAAAGTGGCTGGCTGTTTCCCTCACTAGTAGCTAACGCAAGTTCTTCAACTTGTCAGGATCCATGCCTTGAACTGTGGGAAAGCAATCTCATCCACTCACAACACACTGTGTAACAACAAACAATAAATCAGATGTCAAGGGGAAAACTGAAATGTCCACATATTTCATATTTTCCTCTTGTTTAGAGATTGGTTACCAAAAGTACCACATTGAGTTAGCATAAATGAAAACATTTATTTCAATCTCAATATAGATAACAATTTCAAGAAACTCAGTTTGAGGAAATATAGTCTGACGTGTCAGAAACTTGACAGTTTATCAACCAGTGCTTCTTCTTTTTATCTGATCCTTCATTTCTCTCATCTCAGCTTAACTCTGCATTTCTGTTTTATTTTCCTGCTACTTTCAGGAGTTGCCTTCTATATTTCTTTAACAGAAGACACACAACCAAAAACGACTATAAGCTAGTAGTTTAAAAAGCCTTACATCCCACCCCCGTACCTGTAACTATGACTAGCCACACTTGTGATGTTTCAATCTCCAATTCCAGAAATGAAAATGATGGCTGGTCTGTCCATTTCCAGTGGGTGTTAGTTGTGGGAGATACTGGTGTGTCATGTCATCTATGAGTCCCTGTTCAGAGGTGCCAAAGGCATAGGAACAGGAAAAAACATGACATATTTGTGTATATATTTTTAATTTAGAAAATGGAACCACGTGTTTTTCAAGTTAGAAGCCTGGGAATAAATTTTAATTCATCCCAGTCCTTTCAGCGTCACCCTTCCTGAGGCCAGTAATATAATAACTTGTCACTCAGTTATGTCTGACTCTTTGAGCCCACCAGGCTCCTCCGTCCATGGGATTCTCCAGGCAAGAATACTGGAGTGGGTTACCATTTCCTTCTCTAGGGGATCTTCCCGACCCAGGAATCAAACCCAGGTCTCCCGTATTAGAGGCAGGCGCTTTAACATCTGAGCCACCAGGGTAATATAATAGCTACTTTTAAATGTACTAGCTCTTAAGCAGTCTGTAAGTGTATATATCTCATTTCATTCTCTCAACAAACTTATGAGAAATGAACTAATATGTTCATTTTTTAGGAGCCCAAAGTGAGGCCCAGTAAGGTTTAATAGAGTTGACAGATGGCAAACCTGATATTGTATCCCAGATCACTCTGATTCCGAAACCCAAACTTTTTTCACTGTTCACACCATCTGTACATGAATTTTGGAAGAAGGCAGATCTGAGTTTGAATTTTGGCTCTCACTTATTGGTCATGTATCACTTACTGACCTCTGTGAACCTCAATTCCATTTTTTATAAAAAACCAAGGACAACAGGAAGCCCTTCAAGAGTGCTTAAAATAAAAACCGAATAACTAGCCATGTACTTGGCAAATAGTAGGATATTAACAAAAAAGCTATTTTCTGTTTTTTCTAATCAATGGAATAATATTTGGGGGAAAATATTTTGGAATTGAAAGAGCAGACAAATATGGTTTAAATCAGGTAGGTACCACTTAGTAGCTTTTTAACCATAAGCATGTTGACTAACTTATATGATTTTTAATTTTCTCACCTTTGAGAGTGAATAAGTACTATTCTTTTAAAATGAGTGTGACAACTAAATGGGACAATATATAGGAATCTTAAGTCACCCAGTCTAATTTTAGTGTAGAGATGACACTGAGGTATTCACATATAGTAAACACATGGTGGCCACAGC
>SJYC01044789.1:0-11142 GCA_006408675.1 Madoqua kirkii | reverse complement strand
GCTTACTTGACTTCACGTTCCAGGATGTCTGGCTCTAGATGAGTGATCACACCATCGTGATTATCTGGGTCATGAAGATCTTTTTTGTATAGCTCTTCTTTGAAAAAACCAGAGACTACAGAATCTGTTCTGGTTTGGGGATGAATGCTTGGGTTCAGTAAAAGACTGAGGCAAAACAAGAATTATGCTTCGAGTAACTGTTAGATAGAACAAAGGATGTAAGCATTGCTGGGGGTTGATCATTTCTCCCATTTTAGGAACTTGCATATATGGGAAATTATTACTTTTCGTGAGAGGGAAACTATAACAATGATAACTGAATAAAAGTAATATCAACATTTAAAACCACTATTATTTTTAAAACTTTAATTAAAAATAATTTTTACAGACAGCTCATAGAATTGAAAAATGTCAATTTTTATCCATGCCTGTTGAGAAAAAATTCTGTCTAAGGAGCATGGTTGATGTTTAGAGTGGATGTAAAAATTATGTATACAGAATTAAACAAAGACCAAACCTATATTTTCATTGATGATGAATAGGGTACATGTGCTGTCTCAAAGAGATGTAGATGTTGCTGCAGAAAGGGAAAGTAGATCACTTAAAAATGAAATTTTAATTTTATTGGCTAGAGTCTGGGAAGAGACTATATTACATCAAAACCTATTAATAACATAAAAAGGTGCAACAACCTAGGTTTCACAAGTTCAGTGCCTCCAATCACCACGCAATACATTTGAAAGATTGAAACAGCCAAACTGTAAGGCACTAGTCACGGGACACTGCTGAGTGTCTTGACCACTCAGTGCAATCAAATTTAATTAGAAAAAAAGTCTATTCTGGTGCAACAGTTACCTTCATAGTTACCTGGATCTCTCAGATATACTTGGGATTTCTTACGTGATGTTAAGTGGTCTCTTTGCTTTTCATGTAGTAGTTAAGGGTAGCTCTTCTTTAGATAGTCCTTAAAGTCTCCCAGTTGGTATAAAACTTCTAAAGGGTCTCGACCCCATGAGTATATGAAGGAGTGAAAGAGGATTCATTATATTTTCAGAAAACTAAGATTTTAAAGGAAAGAATCAGTGTGTGTGTGTGTGTGTGTGTGTGTGTGTGTGTGTGTGTGTGTGGTAGGGAGGTCACCATAAAAAGCATTAGGTTTCTCATTACACTGTATACTAGAACACTCATGACTTTTTATTCCCAAAGTACTTAGTTACCTAGTGCTTAGTGGTTAGCTGTTTTGCTCAGTCGTGTCCAACTCTCTGTAGCCACCAAGCTCCTGCGATTCCTCAAAAATTCCATGAGATTTTTCAGGCAAGAACACTGGAATGGGTTGCCATTTCCTACTGCAGGAGGATCTTCCCAACCCAAGGATGGAACCTGCCTCTCTCAGTTCTCATGTACTGGCAGGTGGATTCTTCACCCCTAGCACCACCTGGTGCTATGTAATTACCCAAGATATTTGTAAATGAAGTGAATCTGAAACCTTGCCTATTTTATAAATCCTTATACCAACTTTCCACTTTAACTGATTTAAACTTTGTATAAAATCTTTTTTTTGATATCTGTTTATTTTTCATTGATTAGTTTATAATATTGGTTTGATTTCTGTCATATTTCAACATGAATTAACCATAGGTGTACATATGTACCCTCCCTGTATTAGTACCTCAACAAAATAGATAAGTATTGAAACATTATTATATGTTTGAAGGATCTAGCACTGTAGCTGAAAAAAGTTGGAATAACTCAGTTTCTGAATATTAAAATACATATTTCTAAATCTTTTGATAGGTTATATTTAAGTGTTTCCAAAATTATATCATGCCAAGGAAACATAGGGAGGGATTGAAGAGTTTATGTGCTGATTCAGTGGCAGATTTGTACTGGATACATACTTCTTGCCTCATACTGTATGTGATATTTTCACACTGTTGTCTCACTCCCCTCATGATTCCTGGTGAAGAGGCTGGTATTCTTCCACATTTCATACTTGAGACAATAGCATCACAGAAATATTCTAGATTTTTGAAAATATTTTTGAAGAAGACATTTTAAATCTTAATAATAGTTACAGAAACCCTTCTTTAACTGAATTTTGATTTTCTTGTTTTATTTTTCTAAAGTTACTGTCATTTGTTTTACATCCTAGAAAACTCTTAATTTAAGAAACAATTCTCCATCAATTTTTATTTCCCTAGAGGTTGCACTCAGCTCGTGGTTCTCTTTGGTTTGGGTATTTGGCATATACTCATAAGACATGTGGGGATAAGTTTTGAATAAGAAATGGAGGAACTTTATTTTCTGTGTTTTTCAAAAAAAAACAAACAAACATTTTAAGAATAGAATTATATTCTACCGGATGCTTTTGAACTGTGGTGTTGAAGACTCTTGAGAGTCCCTTGGACTGCAAGGAGATCCATCCAGTCCATCTTAAAGGAGATCAGTCCTGGGTATATATTGGAGAGACTGATGTTGAAGCTCAAACTCCAAAACACTGGCCACCTGATGTGGAGAGCTGACTCATTGGAAAAGGCCCTGATATTAGGAAAGATTGAGGACAGGAGGAGAAGGGGAAAACAGAGGATAAGATGGTTGGATGGCATCATTGGCAGAATGGACATGGGTTTGGGTAAACTCTGGGAGTTGGTGATGGACAGGGAGGCCTGGCGTGCTGTGGTTCATGGCATCACAGAGTTGGACACGACTGAGCGACTGAACTGAACTGAACCCATCCTTTATATTTGTGGGAAAACCTTTTTAAAAAGACAAAATTAAGCCTTTGAGGGACTCTACATTCTCTTTTAATGAGTCATTAAAGTTTATAATAAATCTATTCCCAGGTAAAATAAAAGTTAATCAGTGGTATCCAATTCTTTGCCATCCCATGGACAGTGGCCTGCCAGGCTCCTCTGACCATGGAATTCTCTAGAATCACAGAGTTGGACACGACTGAGCGACTGAACTGAACTGAACCCATCCTTTATATTTGTGGGAAAACCTTTTTAAAAAGACAAAATTAAGCCTTTGAGGGACTCTACATTCTCTTTTAATGAGTCATTAAAGTTTATAATAAATCTATTCCCAGGTAAAATAAAAGTTAATCAGTGGTATCCAATTCTTTGCCATCCCATGGACAGTGGCCTGCCAGGCTCCTCTGACCATGGAATTCTCTAGGCAAGAATATCGAAGTGGGTAGCCAATCCCTTCTCCAGGAAATCTTCCTAATCCAGGAATCAAACCCAGGTATCTCACATTGCTGGAAGATTCTTTACTGTCTGAGCTACCAGGAAAGCCCAGGAGTACTGGAGTGGTTACTCTATCCCTTCTCCAGGGTATCTTCCTGACCAAGGAATGGAACCGGCATCTCCTGCATTGCAGGTGATTCTTTACCAGCTGAGCTTCCAGGGAAGCCTGGTTGATGCCAGTGTACAGAATTTGGCTACCAATGCAGGAGACATAAGAACTGTGGGTTCGATCCCTGGGTCAACATCCCCTGGAGGAGGACATGGCAACCCATTTCGATATTCTTGCCTGGAGAATCTCTTGGACAGAGGAGCCTGGCAGGACAGGCCATGGGGTCTTAAAGAGTCGGATATGACTGAAATGACCTAGCAGCAACGGCATAATAAAAAGGCTTTTGCAGCAACAACAACAAGCAAAGCTTGATCTAGGCCAGTGCTAAAGTCACTCTCCAGTGAGCAGGAGTCTATTAGAAGAATGTTGGTACAAAGATTTCTGGACTTTGTTCTCAGAGGTTCCCATTTGGGAGAGTATTGTTGTAGTCTAAGCATTTGTAGTTCATATTTCAAATAAATTCCTGAGTGTCATTGGTACCGCTCATACTAGCCATTGCCATTGCTCATATTGACCCATGTTTCAAATAGCGTTGGTTTAGGAGTGACCTAAGAAGTATAGTGTATGCTAACAATTTAAATCATTTTTTCAGAAAAATAAGTTCAATTGTCCCAGAAGAGATCAGTGCCCCAAAACCAATATCAGTTCTGAGCAGATGCAGGATGATGCTGATTACTTCATCAACCATCTTGGAGTTCCCACCGTGAGGTTTACTTATGAGGACATCAGAACATTAGAGGTGAGTGCTTACAGAAATGCAAAACACATACACCATATATAGCAGACGTGCAAGATTTTATTTTATCTTGGCTATTCATCTTGCTTACCAAGTAGGTTACTCTAAAAAGTGGCTTCATTTAGAAAATTATTCTTGTTGTTCAGAGGCTTTGTAAGAATATTTGAAAACATCAGCTCTTTTCAATAGTGCTGAATTCAATTTAAAAAGATTTATACTGTCACTCACATTTTCGCAGCTTGCTTCTCAACAAGAAATGTGTACTTGTTGGATTAGCATCAAAACATAATTGTAATCTTCAGTATTCACAGAAACAGATGACATATGCAATAGATTCTCCTCTCCTCGTCCAAGGGAAAGTACATTTCACCTGCTGTATATTAATTTGAGTCTGTGGAGTAGCTTTCCGAAGTTTGTCAATAGTTTCCTTGCCTAAAAAGATGCTATTTTTTTTTTATGAAGACGTGAAGTTTTCTCCCAAAGGATATCACAGAGACCTGATTCACCTTAATTGTGTTCATTCTTCTATTGGACCTTAAGCCTTTTTATCTTTCTTAGAGTTATGTCACAGGAAACTGTTGCTCTGTAGATCCAAACCTACTGAAAGACTTTTTCTTCTTTTACAAGATTATTCCTTCTTTGCTGGGAGGTATTTGAAAGCCTCTGGGGTATTTCTTGAAGTAATTATTTCATTAACAAAACAGTGGCTGGAAAATGAAGCCTTGTTTGTTTTTCAGTTACAGATGTTCCTAAAAAGTTCTATCTAAATTGTATTTTTATAGGCTCAGTAACGGATGCAGTATCAGAGATTGTGTAATCTCTTAATGCCTGATAGTTTTTCACTAAAGTGATCTTTGTGTTTCTGTGCAGCCTCTACCCTCACCCTTCATTTCCTCAGTGTATGTGTGTGTATTAGGCACTCCTTTTTGTCTGACTCTTTGCAACGCCATGGACTGTACCCTATCAGGCTCCTCTGCCCATGAGGTTGCCCAGGCAAGAATACTGGAGTGAATAGCTGTTCCCTTCTCCAGGGGATTTTCCCAACCCAAGGATAGAATCCTGTGCTCCTGCATTTCAGGTGGATTCTTTTACCATCTGACCCATCAGTAGACACAAATGATCATTAACAACTTATATTATTGGAGGGAGAAATTCTGGATGACTTCTTTTGTATATGAATTCCTGGGTAGTGGAAAAGCAATCACTGTTATTTATGCTGTTTAAAATTAAATTTTCATATGCTATTGCTATTTGAAAATGGGGTACAAATATATAGGTATCTTTTCTCATACCAAGCCTACTATATATATTTTAATGAAATTGATGTAAAGAAATTAACTATTTTTAAATTTTCCTAGTTGACACATTTTAACATCTTTTTATCTCCCTCCATCCCATCCTAGCCCATCCAGCTCCTGTTATGTTAGCATGTTGAAAGAAAGCTTTTATTCAATATGTTTAATTCATGCTGGTTGACTTTAAGCCAAGAATTTAGAGAGGCAATATGTATACCCTTGGTAATGAGACTGTACTTGTTTTGGGGGGCTTCCCTGATAGCCCAGTTGGTAAAGAATCTCCCTGCAATGCAGGAGACCATGGTTCAATCCCTGGGTTAAAAAGCTCCCCTGGAGAAGACAAAGGCTACCAACTCCAGTATCCTGGCTTGGAGAATTCCATGGACAGTATAGTACATGGGGCCACAAAGAATTGGATACAACTGAATGACTTTTGCTTTGACTTTGGATTCAAGTTCTAGAATGATTTAACTTTTTTAAGAACTGTTTTTTATAGATGAGGAAACCTTAGTATATATACAGAATCTATAGCACCATTGTTTAGTCGCAAAGTTGTGTCCAACTCTTTTGAAACCCCAGGAACTGTAGCCTACCAGGTCCTCTGTCCACAGGCTTCTCCAGGCAGGAGTACTGAAGTGGGTTGCCATTTCCTTCTCCAAGGAATCTTTTTGACTCAAAGATGGAACTCACGTCTCCTGCTTGACAGGCAGATTCTTTACCACTGAGCCACCAGGGAAGCCTCTATAGAGCCATGATAAAGATTAAATGCTTACCATGCATGTAAGAGACTTGGCTAACATTAAGCATATAGTAAGGCTTCATCATCCATAGCTATCGTTAGAATTATTATTATCTGACTTGCACATTATTGGGGGAGTTTCAAAACTTTTTGGATAAGACGTTAGTGAGAGGGAGGAGTTTGCTAATCATTAAGAAAAGCATACTTCTAAGGCTGACTAGGTGGGTTATGAAGAGTTGGAAGATCTGAGGGCATAATGGAAGGAAATTTGGAAACAGGTCCCAGTGAAGTTCTCTGAGGTTGGGCATTAGTTTTTCAGTCATGTCTGACTCTTCACAATCCCATGGACTGTAGCCCGTCAGGCTCCACTCTCCATGGAGTTCTCTAGGCAAGAATGTTGGATTGGGTTGCTATTCCCTTTTCCAGGAGATCTTCCCACCCCAGGGATTGAACTTGAGTCTCCTGCATTACAGGCAGATTCTTTACCATCCGAGCCACCGGAGAAGCCCAAGTTCTCTGAAGGTAGGATTATAATGTGAAAATCCCCAGGACAACTCACAGGCTACGCGGGGTGGCAGATGTGTCCCACAGGACTTAGTGACTAAACAACAGAAACCTCAGGCTAAAGTTTATCCCCTAGAACTGGATTAGTCTGAATGAGCTAATCAGTTTTTCAGATTATACACAGAATGTCTAACTCCCGTCATCAAAATATTTTCTATTCTATTTGTCTCCAAAATAGTAATTAAAAGGTAATCTTCTGTGTTTTATAACTAATGACCTTGTTTATATTGCTTTAGTGTAGGAAAAAAAAAATTAATGAATTTGTCCCTTACAAAATGTGAAAGCTTGAGATGAGACAATTTTGTATGGTGAACTGCCAAAGAACAGATAATAGCCTTTCTGTGTTAACCTATAATAAATATTTGTATGCCGTTATTAAGAGGAATTATAAACATTGAAAGACTTTATCCATGCTTTAGAGAATATTTATCCTATGTCAATTAGTAAAAGCAGATAAGGAAATTAGAGCTTTTCCCATGCAATGAGGTTAAAACATATGTTTATGTATTGCATATTATACTATGTATAATATAATATGTAATGTCTACCACTTATTGAATACTTTCTTTGCTAAATAGTTCTACATTAGGAAATATTTTAAATACCTTGTAGAAGGAAATGACAATCCACTACACTATTTTTGCTTGGAAAATTCCATGGACAAAGGAGCTTGACAGGCTACTGTCCATGGGGTTGCAAAGAGTTGGATGCAACTTAGCAACTGAGGTATATTACTTTATCTCATTTATCATTTACAGTATCCGTATGAGTCACATTTTATAACTGACTTTTTCTTTTTTTGGCTAAGGATGCAATGGAGCTTAAACTCAAGTAGCTTATCCAAGATCATAAAGCTAATAAATGGCCAAGATAGAAGTTTATCTAGGTCTCTTTAACAGTAATCCTCAACTATTACATTAAAGTCTGCAAATTTGTAGCCCAAGGGAAAGATCCAGTCCACAGATATCTTTTGTTTGTTCTGAGCTTTATTGAAAACTTGAATTTCTGGAAGCAATGGATTCCTATTTTCATGGAAACAACTGGCTAAATTGTGCATTGCAATAACAATATTAAGACTATTTCTTCAACACCTCTTTCTACCAAAACTTAGGAAATGAATGATCCAACAGCCAAAAGGGCCACATGTTTCACCAGATTCCTATCACCTCTATTACCTGTCTGGAGGCTGTAGAAACTGAGTTTGTTATCTTTGTGCTCAATATCTTTTTATTTTAAGTAAAAGTAGTTAAAGCTATAGTCCCTTTCACTTTAAAAATTGTATATGCATTCTAAGTATGCTAACACTATACTCATGTTTTTAAAGAATTTATTTATTTAAATTTACTAGATTACAATTCAAGTCAGAATTTCTGACAGGATTTTTAACCTAGCAAGATTGATTATGAATCTAGTATATTCAATTTCCACAAGTAAATAGTGATAGTAAGAGAAAAACTACCTATAGGAAAGTAGACCAGTGCTGTAGACACCACTTTTGGGGAAGATATTGAATATTATTAGTTCTAACTTTTTTTTAAAATGAAATATGACATTTTATAATAAATATTTCCTATGTTTCATTCTATTCATATTCTCGCAAGTTTTCCCTGTAGTTTCTCTGGATGTTCATATATTGCATAGATTGCTTGAAATACCTTTCATCTTTCAGCTTTTCTTGGCATCTATACTCTAATTTTACAATAGTTAAATTTCACAAATGAAAAGCAATCTGTGGCTTTGCCAAATGTTAGAATTATTCCACCTCATAAGATATCACCTTGTTAATTGAAACGTCTCTAGTTGTAAACTTCATTTAAATGAGGTTTTCACTTTGTAAACATCGTTGCACCTGTTAGAAGAAGCATTTTGCACAGATTAAATACAATGCAGCGATTACTGAAAAGAAAATGAAAAGACAGCTGCTTTCTGATTAAGAGTGCAATATTTATGACAAGCCGTGGTCCAATGCACATTTCTTCTGTCACTTAACAGCTGTTTCATATAATTTTTGTTCCAGTTCAGTATATTTACTCTCTATAGGGCATGTCAGAGGGTCTGACTTTCTTAGTATATCAATAGATCAATCTGTGCCCTAACACGTTTTATACCACAGTTTGAAGCTCTAGTTCCTCACTCTGTTTGACCTTACATTTTTTGCTCTTCTGCTTGAAAAATTCTATTTTAAACCCAATTTACCTCTATAACGGAGCATTTAACATTTAAATTATAATGAGATAAAAGGGTATTACAGCTTTTATATAGCAGAGATTTTTGTACAATTGTTTCAATATCTTTTGGTACCCCAGCAAATGAAAACCAAGTAGCATAGGTATTTAGAAACACTTACTAATTCTTTTTAAGTTAGATAACTTTGATATAAATTCTGATTCTTAAACTGCTATATGAAAGCATGAATGTATGTATGTGTGAGAAAGAGAGAACTTTAAGGTAATTGTGTGGTATAAAAATAATTATTTGTGCAGATGCAATGCATACATACATATTTTGGAGCAAAATATCTCATAGTTTACATGGTTATTATGTTTTATTCTATTGTATAAAGTTGAAAAAAACTTGTATTACTTAGAGATTGTTTTGTCATTTTCATTTTTTGTTGGGAACTTAGTCACTGTCATTGTTAACGTTAATAGGTAATAGCTGTTCAAAAGTCAATTAAAATCTTTTTATTTTAGAAACTGAAGAGTTATGTGTAACTATGCAAAAACTGAACTCTTTTTTTGTAGTGTCTGACAGAATCTGTTTCATATTGTAGCTACACAACAAATTAATGTCATTTAGAAATGAGAGTTTACCTTTTCTATTTCAAAATGGACCAATTCCAAACACAATAGAAATGGGTTTTTCAGTGTTCTTTCAATCTCATTTGTTTTCTTTGTAAGTTATTTTAGGAAAAGAAGACTGTCATATAAAAATATATGGTATGATTATTTTCAGATCTTAGAGTAAATGTTTCAAATTATTTTGTTCTAAAACCTATTTGCATTTATTGTTACTGAACACTCCAAAGAAAAGAGCTTTTTGTTTATGTAAGTTATTGTTCATTCATCAAGTCATGTCTGACTCTTTGCAACCCCATGGACTGCAGCACACCAGGCTTTCCTGACCTTCACTATCTCCAGGAACTTGCTCAGACTCATGTTCATTGAGTCAGTAATGCCATTCAACCATCTCATCATCTGTTGTCCCTTCTCCTGCCCTCAATCTTTCCCAGCATCAGGGTTTTTTCCAATGAATCGGCTCTTTCCATGAGGTAACCAAAGTATTGGAGCTTCAGCATCAATGCTACCAATGAATATTTAGGGTTGATTTCCTTAAGGATTGACTGGTTTGATCTCCTTGTTGTCCAAAGAACTCTCAAAAGTCTTCTCCAGCACCACAATTCAAAAGCATCAATCCTTCAGCACCTTTTATGGTCCAACAATCACATCTGTATGTGACTGATTGTCAGCAAAGTGATGTCTCTATTTTTTAATATGCTGTCTAGGTTTGTCAGAGCTTTTCTTCCAAGAAGCAAATGTCTAATTTCATGGCTGCAGTCACCGTCTGCAGTGACTTTGGAGCCTAAGAAAATAAAATCTGTCACTGCTTCCACTTTTTTCCCCTTCTATTTGTCATGAAGTAATTTGGAAGGACTGGTGTTGAAGCTGAAATTCCAATACTTTGGCCACCTGATGCGAAGAGCTGACTCATTGGAAAAGACCCTGATGCTGGAAAAGATTGAGGGAAAGAGGAGAAGGGGACAACAGAGGATGCGATGGTTGGATGGCATCACTGACTCAATGGACATGAGTTTGAGCAAGCTCCAGGATTTGGTGATGGACAGGGAGGCCTGGTGTACTCTGGTTCATGTGGTCACAAAGAGTCGGACATGATTGAGAGACTGAACTGAACTGAATACGACCAGATGCCTGATCTTAGATTTTTGACTGTTGAGTTTTAAGTCAGCTTTTCTACTCTTTTTTCACAATCAACAAGAGGCTCTTTAGCTCTTCTTCACTTTCTGTTATTAGGGTGGTATCATCTGCATATGTGAGGTTCTTGATATTTCTTGTAGAAACTTTTATTTCAGCTTGTGCATCATCCAGCCTGGCATTTCACGTAATGCACTCTGCATAAGTTAAATAAGCAGGCTGACAATATACAGCCTTAATGTACTCCTTTCCCAATTTGGAACCAAGCTCTTGTTCCATATCAGGTTCTAACTCTTGCTTCTTGATCTGTATACAGGTTTCTCAGGAGACAGATAAGGTCGTCTTGTATTCCCGTATTTTGAAGAATTTTCCAGTTTGTTGTGATTCACACAGTCAAAGGTTTTGACATAATCAGTGAAGCAGACGTAGATTTTTTTTTCTGAATCCCCTTCTTTTTTCTGTGATCTAATGGATGTTGGCAATTTGATCTCTGGTTCCTTTGCCTTTTCTAAATCCAGC
>SJYC01044788.1:0-12486 GCA_006408675.1 Madoqua kirkii | reverse complement strand
AGAAAAGAGCTTTTTGTTTATGTAAGTTATTGTTCATTCATCAAGTCATGTCTGACTCTTTGCAACCCCATGGACTGCAGCACACCAGGCTTTCCTGACCTTCACTATCTCCAGGAACTTGCTCAGACTCATGTTCATTGAGTCAGTAATGCCATTCAACCATCTCATCATCTGTTGTCCCTTCTCCTGCCCTCAATCTTTCCCAGCATCAGGGTTTTTTCCAATGAATCGGCTCTTTCCATGAGGTAACCAAAGTATTGGAGCTTCAGCATCAATGCTACCAATGAATATTTAGGGTTGATTTCCTTAAGGATTGACTGGTTTGATCTCCTTGTTGTCCAAAGAACTCTCAAAAGTCTTCTCCAGCACCACAATTCAAAAGCATCAATCCTTCAGCACCTTTTATGGTCCAACAATCACATCTGTATGTGACTGATTGTCAGCAAAGTGATGTCTCTATTTTTTAATATGCTGTCTAGGTTTGTCAGAGCTTTTCTTCCAAGAAGCAAATGTCTAATTTCATGGCTGCAGTCACCGTCTGCAGTGACTTTGGAGCCTAAGAAAATAAAATCTGTCACTGCTTCCACTTTTTTCCCCTTCTATTTGTCATGAAGTAATTTGGAAGGACTGGTGTTGAAGCTGAAATTCCAATACTTTGGCCACCTGATGCGAAGAGCTGACTCATTGGAAAAGACCCTGATGCTGGAAAAGATTGAGGGAAAGAGGAGAAGGGGACAACAGAGGATGCGATGGTTGGATGGCATCACTGACTCAATGGACATGAGTTTGAGCAAGCTCCAGGATTTGGTGATGGACAGGGAGGCCTGGTGTACTCTGGTTCATGTGGTCACAAAGAGTCGGACATGATTGAGAGACTGAACTGAACTGAATACGACCAGATGCCTGATCTTAGATTTTTGACTGTTGAGTTTTAAGTCAGCTTTTCTACTCTTTTTTCACAATCAACAAGAGGCTCTTTAGCTCTTCTTCACTTTCTGTTATTAGGGTGGTATCATCTGCATATGTGAGGTTCTTGATATTTCTTGTAGAAACTTTTATTTCAGCTTGTGCATCATCCAGCCTGGCATTTCACGTAATGCACTCTGCATAAGTTAAATAAGCAGGCTGACAATATACAGCCTTAATGTACTCCTTTCCCAATTTGGAACCAAGCTCTTGTTCCATATCAGGTTCTAACTCTTGCTTCTTGATCTGTATACAGGTTTCTCAGGAGACAGATAAGGTCGTCTTGTATTCCCGTATTTTGAAGAATTTTCCAGTTTGTTGTGATTCACACAGTCAAAGGTTTTGACATAATCAGTGAAGCAGACGTAGATTTTTTTTTCTGAATCCCCTTCTTTTTTCTGTGATCTAATGGATGTTGGCAATTTGATCTCTGGTTCCTTTGCCTTTTCTAAATCCAGCTTGTACACCTGGAAGTTCTCAGTTTACATACTGCTGATGCCTAGTTTGAAGGATTTTGAGCTTTACATTAGTAGCATGTGAAATTAGTGCAATTTTGCCATAGTTTGAACATTCTTCGGCATTGCCCTTCTATGATATCATAATGAAAACTGACCTTTTTGAGTTCTGTTGTCACTGCTGCATTTTCCAAATTTGCTGAGATATTGAGTACACGAATACATATAGATATTAATATTTACCATGTTAGAAGTAAAAACTGAAGAAAAATATATAGTATTTTTTATTTTTAGAAAATATCAATACATTTAAATGAATATAAATAACTTATTTTTATAAAAGTAATTATATTTCCCAAGAGAAGAAAACACAAATAAGAGTGCACTATTTTATATTTTGTCCATCTTTTTAATGTGACTTAATACAAAACAGATAGCTCAACTCTCATATTGGTCTTTGCATTCTGTTGTAACATATTGTTTTGCTGGAAATGGTCATGTAATGACAGACCTTTTTATTTTATACTGAAATGGCAGGTATTAGTCTCCTGAAGGTTAGTTCGAGTGTGGAATCTGAAGCTTTATTAATGAACTTTCTATACCCTGGATACTCGTGAATGTAGCATGAAAATGAAAGTGGAAAAGGCATGTAATGTTGCTATCATTATGAAAATAGATTAGTTTCAGTGTCACTTTCAGGTCTCTGAACCACATTTGGAGGGATACCAATTTGAGAGAATGGCCTTGATTAAACTATTCTATAGTTGGCCTTCTGTATCCACATGCAGAACCTGTGGACATGGAGAGTCAATAGCCACTGAGTCATTTTATATAAGGGACTTGAACATCTGTGCATTTTGGAATCCATAGGTGAGTGTGTCAACAGATACTGAGGGATAACTGTAGTTTAGTTTTTGACTAGCTATTTATCTTTTCCCTGTTCAAAGATTTGAACTGTGATTTCATATTAACCTTGTTTATCTTTTCTGATCATCTTTGAGTATTCCCATCACATCCACCTGATAAACAGCATGAAGTAGGGAATGTAACACTCTCATAAACTGTGACTCTACAAAGAATTCTGCTTCTTGGAAGCCTTCTTTTAGAAGGGAAGGTTAAACCCCAATCAACAAATCAACAGTTATAGAGCAGACTTGGAAAGCTTTGATTGTACAGTATATGAAATGCCTGTCACAGAAGAAGTGCTATTAAAGTTGGTGTATGCTTCCAAGAGCCTGAGGAGTAAACACAAGAAGTTGAAATATGAGACAGATATTGAAAAAACAAAGAATGGATAAACTGTTAAGACTCAAATGGATAATTCAAAAGCTCATATTTCAAATTGCCTAATATTCTGAAATGACTGCGAGGAGGACAGATTTCCCCTAGCGATTGTCCTTGCTTGGATTTTTAAATAAGGACATTTATTCTGAATGCCTACAATCACTGGGTCAAAATATATCACATATGCACTACATTTCAACTCGAATGCTGTTTTCAGAAATGGTCTTGTGATCATGCCTGTTATGAGGGGATTTTTTTTAATGAAGTTTTTGATAATTTCAATGATACTACTTACAACAGGTTTTAATGGTAAACTAAATTGTAAATTTGGCAGCATGTGAGTTAAGAATATAGGGCAACTGCAGGGGTGATTTATTCACATATTGGCCCATTCTAAAATGTTCATTAATTTAGCCAGAAGTTATTAAGCATTTGCAGTAATCCAGCACTATGTTAGACATGAAAAGGTGAATTTTAAAAATACCCTCCGTTCCTCACAGCAGCCATGGTTTAGACTGGGACTCAGACATATATGACAATCTATTCCTGTATTTGTGCCAGGAAAATCGCATGAAGAGAGGAGTTTGGTGGGCTACAGTCTATGGGTCACAAAGAGTTGGACACGACTGAGTGACTGAGCACACATGCACACACACATATAAACTATCAGGTAAAGTCAGTATAGTAGAATTTGTCTTAACTGACTTCCAGTAACCAATTTGTGGGATTAATTGACAGTTTATATTCTTTTAAAACATAATGATTAATGCTCGAGGATCCTTGAGGCTCATTGTAAGGAGGTCCTTCCTGAATTTTTGCACACTCTATTCTTTTATTCAATGGTATGCTTGCCTGTTGTGAGCTCTATTCTTAGACCTATATATGCCCTTTACATTCATTTTTAATAGCTAGGTACTTTGTTATATAAAGTTACAAATCATGAGTATAAAAATAATTATTACTTAAACATTTGTAGTTGTATCATTCTAAAAAGTATGTTGCTAATAAAGAACTGGTGTGGAGGAATGTTCCAGGCAACTCTCAAGATTGGGGGAAACTTTAGTCATCTAAATGCATTCCATGCTCAGTATACTTCAAAAATGTCTTTAATAATTCCACTTTAAATCAAAGGCAACATGAAAGCTATATAATATATGACACAAGAAAGAAATAATAGAACTTTTCTCAACAGGTCAGTATTCAGAGACAAAGCCTTGGCTTTACTTCAAATTATTGGCCAACAAACATACATTTGCAGGTTTTAAATTAACATATAATATTTTACATGCACAGTTTTTTTGGTTTGTTTTACTGATTACATATTTGAACAGATTCTGGATAATTAACCTGCCAATTTAGTGGGACAAATCATATTGACGAAAAAGCCTCTTGATGAAAGTGAAAGAGGAGAGTGAAAAAGTTGGCTTAAAGCTCAACATTCAAAAAATGAAGATCATGGCATCTCGTCCCATCACTTCATGGGAAATAGATGAGGAAACAGTGGAAACAGTGTCAGACTTTATATTTTTGGGCTCCAAATTGCAGATGGTGACTGCAGCCATGAAATTAGAAGACGCTTACTCCTTGGAAAAAAAGTTATGACCAACCTAGATAGCATATTCAAAAGCAGAGACATTACTTTGCCAACTAAGATCCGTCTAGTCAAGGCTATGGTCTTTCCTGTGGCCATGTATGGATGTGAGAGCTGGACTGTGAAGAAGGCTGAGTGCCAAAGAATTGATGCTTTTGAACTGTGGTATTGAAGAAGTCTCTGGAGAGTCCCTTGGACTGCAAGGAGATCCAACCAGTCCATTCTGAAGGAGATCAGCCCTGGGATTTCTTTGGAAGGAATGATGCTGAAGTGGAAACTCCAGTACTTTGGCCACCTCATGAAGAGTTGACTCTTTGGAAAAGACTCTAATTCTGGGAGGGATTGGAAACAGGAGGAGAAGGAGACAACCGAGGATGAGATGGCTGGATGGCATCAATGACTCGATGGATGTGAGTCTGAGTGAACTCTGAGATACGGTGATGAACAGGGAGGACTGGCGTGCTGCGATTCATGGAGTCGCAAAGAGTTGGACACCACTGAGCGACTGAACTGAACTAAAGAAGGCCCCTAATGTAGAGAGAAGTGATAGAGGCAAGGTGGTATCAAGCAAAGTTGTTTTTAACAGATACTGATGTAACATTTGTGGTAGACATTGTTTTGCTCTAAATCCTTTAAATATATTTATTTAATAATCTGTGTCCTTATAACTAGCACTTCACTAAAGTATTACTACTTTCATTAAAGATAAAACTGAAGTACAAAGTGGTCAAGTAACTTGGTCAACACCACACATATATCAAGCGATGGAATTAGGATTCAATCCTGACACTCTAGCAACAGATTTATGAACTCTTTTCTCTACTCTTATGCTCTTTTACAAGATTTTTTTTTTTTTAAGATAAAATGAGTTCTAAAATGCTTTCCATTTGTCACAACCGATTTGATCTGTGAGTTGGGAAGAACCCCTGGAGTAGGAAAGGGCAACCTACTACAGTATTCTTGCCTAGAAAATCCCATGGGCTACAGTCCATGTAGTCAGAGAGAGTCTGACACAACTGAGTCACTGAGCACACTAGCACACAGCTAACACACACTCCCACTGCATTCAGAGTACAGAGCAATGCTATGAAACTTCATTCTCATTTTTCATAGTTTCCTTTGCAAAGATTCTAAGCATCTCAGATTTGAAAACTTTCAAAGTTAGGCAACTGCAAGTGGGTAATATTTCTTAACGAGATTTAGAAGGACCCATAATTTGACTGTCATGACAAAACTAATATTAGTGTTCACTTAAAACAGTATATATATTATTTTTACAAAAGAGTCTAAAATTAGATTCTAAGTTATCCAAAGTTTACAATTCTAACAAATATAAGTGAATGGATTAAAAGCAGTAGAGGAAAAATCTGGTAAAATCAAACTACTCTAAACGTGACCATTGTTTCCTAAATTTTAAAAACAAAAACTGAATATGTTTTTTCTTATCTCTTCTTCTTTGTAAAATGATGTTTTAATTGTCCATTTAACATGAAGGCCAATAGCTTTAAATATGTTGTGCTATCTTCTGTTTCCTAATTATATTTCCAAAGTAATCTTGGTAGATGAGGTGATGGACAAGTTTGTCTCTTCTAATTTCAATGATAGCATCACATTTCTTTAAGGAGAATGTTTGACATCTAAAACCACTTGCGGAACTAATTAGGTGACTTTGTAAAATGAATAATTAAAATGTTAAGAACAGTATTGGTACCCATATGCTGTAACTATGAATTTAAGAATGAAATATCTAGACCTCACATAGCTATGAATGGTGACTAGGGTCATGAATCAATTTCCTTCTCCATTCTTTCTACACCTTCTTCATATTATTCAGTAGCTAAAGCGTCTGTTTGAGTTTTTACATAAGATGTTACAGAAAAAAAATAAATGAAACTTTTGGCCAACCTGATATTTTATTTGCATCAGGAATTGTAGGTCTTTTCTGTTTCATAGCTTATAATGTCTCACACAGGTTATTCTTGTGTTTTTTTTTTTTTAATAAGCACATGTTTCTATAGAAACTATACAACAGTGGCCTTGAAATCTCATAAATGTTAAAAAAATAAAAACATGAAATGAAGTCAAGGCCACTTAGCTTCTAAACTTCGTTACTGCTTTCTTATGAAAGTTGTGGCTTTTATGTTAGTCTCAAGAGAGCTTTCAGTTGTCCTCTCTTTTCATGAGACTTCTGTCCCTGAGACTGTAATTGAATGGAGAGAATTCTGAAAGAGAACAAAGTATTAATCAGTATTCTCATTGTGACAGCCTCTTGTCAATAGTTTTAGCATTGAAATTATCCTGACCCAGTTTTCTCATATCAGTGAAGAACATTTTAAGTCTAAATAGTGTAGTGTTTCTGTGGTACTGGTAAGTGGGCAAAAGTAGGGAAAGGATAAACTGTAGCTTTATGCACAAGGTCATTTTCAGTTTTTCTTTAAATTAATATCTTGTCATTTATTTTTATTTATTGGTAATTCTTAACAGAAAATTTACACATGTTCCATGTTTAAAGATAACTTCTAACTTATGACACACACACACACACACGCATATATAAGTATATATATGAAAGTTGAATTAGAAGAAATTTGTGTTAATATTGCTGAGACCTAGTCTTTGAAACAGTAAAGTCAGATTAGGTTGTGGATAATGGCAGAATAGTGAGGTTCAGTTCAGGGCATGTCTTCCGGTACTGGCCACACAGCACAGGTTAGGAATGGTTGTTCCGTTGACAGTCATGGGTTTGCAGACTCCCACAAATTCAGGGGTGATTTTGGACAATCCAAGTGGTCACAGTGAGATCAGAGGCCTCTTTGGTGAAAGGATAGTCCCTAAAAGTGGTGGTTCTAGAAATGTGCCTGGCCTTGACTTTGTCTGATGGACTGATGGAAAAGAAGCACTTACAGATTCACTTACATTTAGAGCAAAAGTGGTCATTAAACCCAGGTGATCTAATTCATTTCTCTGAAGCACAAGGAGGGAGGAGCTTAGAGGGGCATGGGACTTGACTGAGGAGTTGAAAAAAAGTACAGACTTAATTCTTCCTGTTCCCAGCAGATCACTTCTGTATTCATCTCCTCCTCCTCTTCTAATCTCCCTTTCTGTATGTTTTCTTCTTTCTTTCATCTATTTTCTTAACTTCCCTCCCCTTTTTAGAGTGTTTTCTTTTATCTTTTTCTGCACACATGGTCCGTCTCTTCTTGTCCTTTCATTCTTCTTTCATCTCTTGCTTTTATATAAAATTCTTACTGTTTTCCCCCTCCCCATTTTCTTTATTTTCAGTATATTAGTCAACTCTGAAATTTAGTGTATTTCAACTGACTGATGCCTATAACTTGCTTACAGATGAGGTCATGGCCTGGTTTTCCCCTAACACAAAGAAGCAATTGCATAAATAGGCACCATTATGCTAGAGGGTTAACACTAAATATTTAAGTATTATAACTCAAACTGAAAAAATACTGAAATAAAAATGCTCTTTCCTCATAATTTGACAAATACATGCCTAAAGTTATCAAGAAGTTTTGAATATAGTGTTTTTAGACTCCTGAGAATCCTATGCCAAAATGTGATGACAGAGGAAGAAGTGGTTCCTCAGCCTCTGATCTTTGATCCTTGGCCTACCCTTCTTTCTCTGCCCACCCTGACTCTGTCCCATACCGTGAAGGGCCTCATGTATATGTGTGTGAACTCCCCAGTCTGCACTTTTGAGCACAGCCCACAACAGCCATTAACAACTGATCCTCACTTACTCCCTGCATCTATGATCACCCAGTGGAAACACAGTCTTTCCTGGAGGTATGGATCTTAAGAAGACTGCCAAATCACTGTAAGCAAATCTGGGGTCATCTGAGAAGGGATTTCAGAGATTCTAAAGTTCAGGGTACCTATAACTTGATCCAGAAAGGAAGTCATAGACCATGAGTGGACACATCTGTCTGTGTTGATTTGAGACCTAAAGACCTTGGAAATGAAAATAACTAAAGTCTAGATCCTGAAGTTTAGGTATGCCAAACTACAGAAAGCCCTGGTGTAGGATAGATAAGTATTCTTGAATAAACCTGCTCAAATGCCTTGAGTCTGTACCGTAAAATGAGTTGCTAAGAAAACTAAAGAGTGAACCAAATATTATAAGATCATTGGCAGTATCAGCTTGGTGTTGGCCTAACCTAGCTTCTAAAAGCTGTAGCTATTCAGTGGTTGTGAGCTTGAGCCTATGAGGTACTCACTACAGCAGTAGGATTCCACAATATATTGAAAATACATTCCAAAGTTTCAAGCTTAAAGAGGCATAAAAAGAAGTAAAAGTTGTCAAAATGAAGAGTCTTCAGTTAAGGAAACAGTGTCTTGGAGGTGTGTTTTAAAGCAAGCATTAATTTAAGAACACTTTTCTAAACAAAGGAATACAGGATAGAGCCTTGAAAAAACTGAGCAAATTTCAAGTGCTAACTCTCTGCCATTTATTTCACTTTAAAGATTATGACCATGTACTAAGAGAAGCTTGTAAGACTGTGTATGTTATAAGCCCAAATGGTTTGTGCATGCATACCAAAATATTTTCAGTAATATTAAAATTTTTAAATTAATTTATTTATTTTTATTGGAGAATAATTGCTTTGCAATGTTGTGTTGGCTCCTGCCATACAGTTTTTACATTTTTGAGGTTTTCAAGTTTGTACTTATCAACTGGTCCTATATTAATCAATGAAAGAAGATATAAACATTATTAGAATACCTGCATCTTCTTATGTACCAAGGCAATTACTAGAGATAAAAAGAAGTATATAACTTTTTATTCAAGGAATTGTATCTCTTTGAAATAAAAACAAAAATGTGGAAGAGATTTGCAAAGAAGCAAGACAAAGAAGAAATTTCCATTTGATTTGGCATTTTTATTATCTGTTTATAAACTAGACAGATAAATTGCCTAATAAATTTTATTTGATTTCTGATTGTAAGTTATCTCTTCTAGTAAGTTACACACAGTTACGGAGCATCTATTCTTTATTTTTGAAAATTAAAAAAATTATGTTTATTAACTAATACTGTAGGTATTTGGGGATTAAATATCCACATTTAAATGATGAATATGTCTAAGAAGCCATCACAAGAAAAATTAGAAAATATTTATAACATGCATCCGGTCCCATAACTTCATGGGAAATAGATGGGGAAACTGTGGAAAAAGTGTCAGACTTTATTTTGGGGGGCTCCAAAATCACTGCAGATTGTGAATGCAGCCATGAAATTAAAAGATGCTTACTCCTTGGAAGAAAAGTTATGACCAACCTAGATAGTATACTAAAAAGCAGAAACATTACTTTGCTTACTAAAGTCCATCTAGTCAAGGCCATGGTTTTTCCTGTGGTCATGTATGGATGTGAGAGTTGGACTATGAAGAAGACTGAGAGCTGAAGAACTGATGCTTTTGAACTGTGGTGTTGGAGAAGACTCTTGAGAGTCCCTTGGACTGCAAGGAGATCCAACCAGTCCATTCTGAAGGAGATCAGTCCTGGGTGTTCTTTGGAAGGAATGATGCTGAAGGTGAAACCCAGTACTTTGGCCACCTCGTGCGAAGAGTTGACTCTTTGGAAAAGACTCTGATGCTGGGAGGGATTGGGGGCAGGAGGAGAAGGAGATGACCCGATGACCGATGATGATATGGCTGGATGGCATCACTGACTCAACGGACGTGAGTCTGAGTGAAGTCTGGGAGTTGGTGATGGACAGGGAGGCCTGACGTACTGCCACTCATGGGGTCACAAAGAGTTGGGCACCACTGAGCGACTGAACTGATAAGAGAATAAAAATGAAAAGAGGGTTTTTTATAATTGTTTCATACAGCTGAAGCTTTTCAATGCAACTAAATACAATATCGAATCTTGAATAAGGTATGAAAGTAAATAATGAGCATTAACATAAAACTTTGTGAAATTTGAAGAAAATCTGTCCTTTAGTTAATGATACTGTGTATGTATATGCTCACTTATATCCATTTCTTTGTGACCCCATGGACTGTAGCTGCCAGTTTCCTCAGTCTATGGAATTTTTCAGGTAAGAATGCTGGAGTGAGTGGCCATTTCTGCCATAATAATGTATCACATGTTAATTTCTTGTTTTCTTTTTAACCGCATAATATTTTTTATATTCTCAGAATTGAATTAAAATTTCAATCCTCATTGAAATTTTTTTAGAAAATCACTAAAATAAGAAGCTTTCAGATATTTAACAGTAATACTAGTACAATAAGGTATGAAAGTAAATAATGAGCATTAACATAAAACTTTGTGAAATTTGAAGAAAATCTGTCCTTTAGTTAATGATACTGTGTATGTATATGCTCACTTATATCCATTTCTTTGTGACCCCATGGACTGTAGCTGCCAGTTTCCTCAGTCTATGGAATTTTTCAGGTAAGAATGCTGGAGTGAGTGGCCATTTCTGCCATAATAATGTATCACATGTTAATTTCTTGTTTTCTTTTTAACCGCATAATATTTTTTATATTCTCAGAATTGAATTAAAATTTCAATCCTCATTGAAATTTTTTTAGAAAATCACTAAAATAAGAAGCTTTCAGATATTTAACAGTAATACTAGGTACCAGAATGAATGGAACTATATCACAGTTTTGAGTAAATATAAATTAAAATCTAGGATTCTATTCATACTGTCAAACTAGTGGAACCAAAATATAAATTCTTTTGCTAAGAAAAAATTCATAAGTTTTCTAAAGTGTATATATTTTAAATACTATATATTAAGCTTTTCCACTATCCTTGATAAAGTCTTGAGAAAGAACAAACAAACAAACAAAGAGATGGATGAATTGAAAAACATAAACTAAGTGAAATAAGAGCACTGAATATTAAATAGAGAAAGTGAAGCAAACTCAATAAAAGATTATCATAGAGTCCAGTTCTTTTTAAACATGGCTGCTCATCAAATTCACATCAGGAGCCTTGGAAGAAAAAAGCAATGCCTCGGCATTTGTATTATTCAAATGATTACAGGATAATTCTAATGTACACCTTAATTTTAAAAAGTGGTTACAGATTTTCATATTATATGGTAATTACGCTGCTACTGCTACTGCTGAGTCACTTCAGCCATGTCCGACTCTGTGCGACCCCATAGATGGCAGCCCACCAGGATCCCCCGTCCCTGGCATTCTCCAGGCAAGAACACTGGAGTGGGTTGTCATTTCCTTCTCCAACACATGAAAGTGAAAAGTGAAAGTGAAGTCGCTCAGTCATGTCCAACCCTCAGCAACCCCATGGACTGCAGCCTTCAAGGCTCCTCCATTCATGGGATTTTCCAGGCAAAAGTACTGGAGTGGGGTGCCATTGCCTTCTCCAATGGTAGTTATAGGGATATAGAAATCTATTATATTTTTTTGAGCAATCATGATACAGTGGTATTAAAACGGTTACATAATGACAGTAGCAAATAGTACCAGTTTTCACAATCAATAGCCAGACAAAATAAAAGATAATTGCAATTGCAGGCCATAATGGAAACAAGATTAACCTAACAGTATAAAATAATTATGTACAATTTGAGGAGTTATGTAGAGTGATGTAAATTAGAAGTGCATACATGTACATGTTTTCATCTATCCAGACAATTCTCCAATGGTAGTTATAGGGATATAGAAATCTATTATATTTTTTTGAGCAATCATGATACAGTGGTATTAAAACGGTTACATAATGACAGTAGCAAATAGTACCAGTTTTCACAATCAATAGCCAGACAAAATAAAAGATAATTGCAATTGCAGGCCATAATGGAAACAAGATTAACCTAACAGTATAAAATAATTATGTACAATTTGAGGAGTTATGTAGAGTGATGTAAATTAGAAGTGCATACATGTACATGTTTTCATCTATCCAGACAGTATATATATTTTGGTTGGTGTGAATACTTTTAACTTTATTGGAGTTCCCTTGTATGCTATTTGTTATTTTTCTGTTCTTCCTTTTAATATTTTTTTGTTGTTGTTGTCAGTTTGATTACTGTGTGTCTCAGTGTGTTCTTCCTTGAGTTTATTCTGCCTAGGACTCTCTGTGCTTCCTGGACTTAGTTGACTATTTCCTTTCTAATGTCAAGAAACACCTGGAGTAATAAGCAAATTTGGCCTTGGAGTACAGAATGAAGCAGGGCAAAGGCTAATAGAGTTTTGCC
>SJYC01044786.1:0-14485 GCA_006408675.1 Madoqua kirkii | reverse complement strand
AGGGATGTTAGTTAAGAATTTAGTCAGAATTAGTTCAGTTTTCTTATATTTTCTTAGTAGTTACAATTCTTTTGGTTACATCTGACAAGAGAATCAAGATGTAGCATAATATAAATTATTATACTAGAAAGCAAAAATAGTTCTACTCTTTGCTTGAAACATAGTTATTGGTAATGTTACATTTGTGAATGGACACACTTTTTAAATTAATATTTTGATAGTAGCTACTATGTGTTTACAAGGGGGCTTCCCATATGGGACTAGTGGTAAAGAATCCACTTTCCAGTGCAGGGGACACAAGAGACATGGGTTTGATCCCTGGGTTGGGAAGATCCCCTGGAGGATGAAATAGCAACCTGCTCCAGTGTTCTCGCCTAGAAAATTCCATGGACAGAGGAGCCTGGCAGGCTACAGGCAACGGGGCCACAAAGAGAGCAACTGAATATGCACATATGCTTACAAACTGTAATTCCTCTTCTTTTCTTCCTTCCTTATCTCTAATCAAATGTTAATCATGCTATGTATATATTGTTCTTACTTAAGATAATATTAATGAAATTTCTCAAACTGTTTTATAAAATAATCCATCAGAGAGAGCACTCCACAATTCATTGTCAGTCAGTCAGTCAGTCTGTCAGTCAGTCAGTCAGTTCAGTTGCTATCATGTCCAACTCTTGCAACCCCATGGACTGCAGCATGCCAGGCTTCCCTGTTCATCACTAACACCCAGAGCTTACTCAAACTCATGTCCATCAAGTCAGTGATGCCAACCAACCATCTCATCCTCCGTCATCCCCTTCTCCTCCCACCTTCAATCTTTCCCAGCATCAGGGTGTTTTCAAATGAGTCAGTTTTTCTCATCAGGTGACCAAAGTATTGGAGTTTCAGCTTCACCATCAGTCCTTCCAATGAATATTCAAGACTGATTTCCTTTAGGATTGACTGGTTGGATTTCCTTGCAATCCAAGGGACTCAGTACAAGAGTCTTCTTCAACACAACAGTTCAAAAGCATTCATTCTTCAGTGTCCAGCTTTCTTTATGGTCCAATTCTCATATCCATACATGACTACTAGAAAAACCATAGCTTTGACTAGATGAACTTTACTGGAAAGTAATGCCTCTGCTTTTTAATGCCTCTGCTACCTAGGTTGGTTATAGCTTTTCTTCCAAGAAGCAAGTGTCTTTTAATTTCATGACTGCAGTCATCATCTGCAGTGATTTTGGAGCACAAGAAAATAAAGTCTGACACTGTTTCCACTGTTTCCCCATCTACTGGCCATAAAGTTATGGGCCAGATGTCATGATCTTAGTTTTCTGAATGCTGAGTTTTAAGCCAACTTTCTCAGTCTCCTCTTTCACTTTCATCAAAAGGCTCTTTAGTTGTTTGCTTTCTGCCATAAGATGGTGTCATCTGCCTATCTGAGGTTATTGACTTCTGGCAATCTTGATGCCAGCTTGTGCTTCATCCAGCCTGCATTTCATGTGATGTACTCTGCATATAAGTTAAATAAGCAGGGTGACAATATATAGCCTTGATGTACTATTTTCCCAATTTGGAACCAGTCTGTTGTCCCATTCATTGTAGAGATCATTTTAGAAATTCATTGTAGAGAGTGTCATTATCCTGATACCAAAACCAGAAAAAGACACCAGAAAAGAAAAATTACAGGCTAATATAGCTGATGAATATAGATGTAAAAATCCTCAATCAAATATTAGCAAGCAAAAGTTAGTAATATATAAAAATGATAATAGAACCTAATAATCCATAGTATAATTGTATTATAATTAATGCAACTGTTCCACTATTATTGGATATATTTTTCTGCATTGTTTTGTTATATTATAGGTAATATTTTGTGGAACAATTTTAAACTCAACATTTGTTCCTCTTTCTAGTTCTTTTGGAATGTTACTTGTAGGCATAAAGTTTGAATCAAAGTATAAATATTTTAAACAACCTTCCTAAATGGTTCATTTCAAATTGTTTTTATAAAATAATAATCTATCAGAGAGAGCACTCCAAAATTCACTGTCAGTCAGTCAGTCAGTCAGTCAGTTTAGTTGTTGTCATGTCTGACTCTTTGCGACCCCATGAATCGCAGCACGCCAGGCCTCCCTGTTCATCACCATCTCTCAGAGTTCACTCAGACTCACATCCATCAAGTTCGTGATGCCATCCAGCCATCTCATCCTCTGTCATCCCCTTCTCCTGCCCCTAATCCCTCCCAGCATCAGAGTCTTTACCAGTGAGTCAACTCTTCACATGAGGTGGCCAAAGTACTGGAGTTTCAGCTTCTGCACCATTTCTTCCAAAGAACACCCAGGACTGATCTCCTTTAGAATGTACTGGTTGAATCTCCTTGCAGTCCAAGGGACTCTCAAGAGTCTTCTCCAACACCACAGTTCAAAAGCAACAATTCTTCAGTGCTCAACCTTCTTCACAGTCCAACCCTTACATCCATACATGACTACTGGAAAAACCATAGCCTAAATGGTGGTACATTTCAAAACCGTTAATGAAAGAACATTAGCGTGTTTTTTAATCTCACCCTTGCTAACATTATGCATTAAAAATATCTTTATCAATCTCTAAGTAAATGTTATCCCACTGTTTTGATTTCTCTTTTGTTGACTTATTCAATATTAATTTACTGAATGATGAAAATATTTTTAAGGATATCCAATTAGAGTCTGTATTTGGAAATGAGTATGTTGGTGTATGTTAAGTTAATTAAATCCCCTTTCTACAAGGAATAATATGGCACAAGTGTTAACAAAGGAGCCAGTCTAAGATAGGATAAATTTTATAATTTATTTAATAATCAGTCACAGGATGATATTTATAAAGGAGTGTATGTTCAAGTTTGCTGAGACATGAATCTTTCTGTAAATCAACATACATTTTGAAGGATGAACTTCCAGCAGCTTTAAAGCACTTGGATTACTAAAGCTAGAAAATAGAAAATGTGTGACAACTTGGTTGACAGGTGTCAGAGACTGCCTTGTGGAATAGTTCCAATATGTTGTTTCAAACTAATGTAAGGAAGCAGTATATTTTGTTCCTTCAACAAGGTCAATAGTAGTTCCTTAGAGGGTGGGAGACAGGAGTCAATGAAAAGAAATACAGTTAAAATATACATAAATCAGCATTTAATGATTTCAGTGTCATAATCTTAAACTTATAGGTATTTTCTTTTAGTACTGAACAAAAGTATGTGTGTGTGCTTAGTGATGGCAAGAGAGTGCAGGTTGTTAAGAGTCCAGAGCATGATTAATGTCTCTGTCTAGTGGGCATGCCACCCCTTCAAAATAGCCGGTGCTGTTACTACACTATGATTAACCTGTAAGGCAACAGAAAAATAGACTTGTACCACACTACACTCTATCATTCCCTGATGTTATTTTTTAAGAAGTGCCATAGAAAAAATGACAATTCAGAGAGGGTGAATGGGTGGGTGGGTAGGGGTTAGTGTGGGAGGTGGAAGATATAGTTTTCTGAATTTCTGTGCTATTCATGATATCTTTGTTTTGTCTGTTTTATTAATGGATTCTATCTATACTTTCATATATAATATGTATAAAGCATTTATCTGAGAATAAGGAATGGGATTTGGCTTATTTTCAATAGAAAATATAATTCTGATGCTAAAAGAAATACCAGATTTGTAAGTCTAGAAGTTTCCTAAAAACATGTTAGACCTGTTCATTTTTGTGAGAAATATTTCAGAGAAAGGGAATTACAGAAAGGGACAAATACATCATGGTATCAGGAAAGGAATTTGAGGCTTTGCCTCCTTAAAAACATTAATCATCATCATAAATCAAGTTTACCTGAGCACAAACTATGTACCGAACACCCTGCTATGCATTAAGAACATGTAAAGCTATGCCACAAACTATAGTTCTCAAGGCGTTCATAATCTCTTTTGAGCATCAAGGCTCATCCATGAGCATAAACAAATGAATAACAATAAAAAGCCAAGGCTCAGTGCCAAGTGATTTCTGTAGATAAGAGGGATATCTGAGCCATAGTAAACAGAGTGATTCATTTAAATTTTTCATTAGTTTTACTTCCTTACAGTTTACATATATATTTAATTTTTTTAACATTGTCATAGATTCTAGGACACTTTATGAAATACAGACACACACCATAGACAAAATAAATCTCAAGAGTACTATGGAGGAAAAATAAAATTTAGACTGTACCTGTCAGATGATAAACCAGAGAGAAAATTCAGCAGAGAGCAGGTCTTACAAGTCTACAAATCCCTGTGCCTCTGCAGAGGTCAAAGTAACAGAATCAGAAGTACCGGCCTTCCATAGTCATATTTAGGCTCAGTTTCAATCATCAGTTCATGAAGCCATCCATAAATAATATCCTTTACATTTGGAATCCAGACTTCTAGTGATACCACCTACCCAGAACTTATAGACATAAGCCCATCCACCTAAGCTCTAATTCTTATTTGTTTCTAGCGGAGCTGTCTTTTTTTTTTTTGACTGAAATATAGTTGATTAACAACGTTGTGCTAGTTTCAGCTGTACAACAAAGTGATTTAGTTATACATACATATATATATATTCTTTTTCATATTCTTTTTCATTATAAATTATTACAAATTATTGAGTATAGTTCCCTGTCTACACAGTAGGTCCTCACTGATTATCTCCAAGCTCTAATTCTTGAAATTGTCATGGACTATTTTCTTCGTTACACTCCAATCTATTCTCTCATTATTGCCAGTAATTCTATTGCTGAACTAATTTTTTCTGTATTCTGAAATAATTTATTTCATTGCTATCATTTAATCTCAATATTGATGTCTAATTCAAATCATCCATTCATTATTCCAGCATGTCTGGACTTTGGTCTCCTAGTTTGGAACTTTTCCTCCCACCACTTCATTCTGCAAACTGCTCAAAAACTAACCTCCTAAAATTCTACTTTGATTGTGCCCCTCCTTCCCATTCCTCTCCCTGGCAAAACAACCTTCCACATTTTCCAGTGAACAAATCTTAATGGTCCTATAAATAACATAAACTTTCCCTGAACCACAGCTATTGCTTTTATCATCCTGATGACATCTAACAGGGTAATGCCTTGAAGTTACTTGTATTTTCTTATTTTCCTAGTAGTATATTATGTTAGTTAAGGAGACAGATATTTTCCTAAGCATCTTTGCATAGTGCTTTTTTAACCTAGGATATAGAACCATAAAAATTGATTAATCCCTAATGACACAGTATGTTAATTTCTTGGAGCTGCCATAACAAAGTGCTACCAATTAGATGGCTTAAACAGTGGAAATGTATTGTCTCAGTTCTGGATGTTAAAAATCATGATTGAGGTGTCAGGAGGCAGGGTTAGTTTATTCTGGGGGCTACGAAGAAGAATCTGTTTCATGTTTCTGTCCTAGCTTCTGTTGATTTGCTCAGTTCAGTTCAGTTCAGTCGCTCAATCGTGTCCGATTCTTTGTGACCCTATGAATCGCAGCACGCCAGACGTCCCTGTTCATCACCATCTCTCGGAGTTCACTCAGACTCACGTCCATTGAGTCCGTGATGCCATCCAGCCATCTCATCCTCTGTTGTCCCCTTCTCCTCCTGCTCTCAATCCCTCCCAGCTTCAGAGTCTTTTCCAGTGAGTCAGCTCTTCGCATCAGGTGGCCAAAGTACTGGAGCTTCAGCTTCAGCATCATAGCATCATTCCTTCCAAAGAAATCCCAGGGTTGATCTCCTTCAGAATGGACTGGTTGGATCTCCTTGCAGTCCAAGGGACTCTCAAGAGTCTTTTCCAACACCACAATTCAAAAGCATCAATTCTTCGACACTCAGCTTTCTTCACAGTCCAACTCTCACATCCATACATGATCACTGGAAAAACCATAGCCTTGACTAGACGGACCTTAGGCAGCAAAGTAACGTCTCTGCTTTTGAATATACTATCTAGGTTGGTCATAACTTTTCTTCCAAGGACTAAGCGTCTTTTAATTTCATGGCTGCAGTCACCATCCGCAGTAATTTTGGAGCCCAAAAACATAAAGTCTGACACTGTTTCCACTGTTTCCCCATCTATTTCCCATGAAGTGATGGGACCAGATGCCATGATTTTCATTTTCTTAATGTTGAGCTTTAAGCCAACTTTTTCGCTCTTCTCTTTTGCTTTTATCAAGAGGCTTTTTAGTGCCTCTTCACTTTCTGCCATAAGGGTGGTGTCATCTGCATATCTGAGGTTATTGATATTTCTCCTGGCAGTCTTGATTCCAGCTTGTGTTTCTTCCAGCCCAGCGTTTCTCATGATGTACTCTGCATAGAAGTTAAATAAGCAGAGTGACAAAATACAGCCTTGACGTACTCTTTTTCCTATTTGGAACCAGTCTGTTGTTCCATGTCCAGTTCTAACTGTTGCTTCTTGACCTGCATACAGATTTCTCAAGAGGCAGGTCAGGTGGTCTGGTATTCCCATCTCTTTCAGAATTTTCCACAGTTTATTGTGATCCACACAGTCAAAGGCTTTGGCATAGTCAATAAAGCAGAAATAGATGTTTTTCTGGAACTCTCTTGCTTTTTCCATGATCCAGACAGTCTGTTGTTCCATGTCCAGTTCTAACTGTTGCTTCTTGACCTGCATACAGATTTCTCAAGAGGCAGGTCAGGTGGTCTGGTATTCCCATCTTTATATTTCTTAGCCTTGTGGCAGCATAATTCCAATCTTTATGTGGGGTTCTCCCTGTTTCTGCCATTGTGTTCAAAATTCCCCTTTTAATAATGACACAGTCATATTAGATTAGAGCTCATCCTGATGACCTCATTGTAACATGATCATTTGCAAAGACTGTTTCCCATAAGGTCACCTACAAAAGAAATCAGTTTGTAAATTTTCACTTGACTATGTTGCTATTCGCTTATTTCTGAAAGTGCTTAAATGCTGCTATTAATCACATATAAAATGTCCACATTTCCATTCCTTCCCTTTCCCATTTTATAACTTTCTGTGTAGATCCAGAATATAAAATTTGATATCAAATTTCACTCCTGTTCTTTTAAAGTAACTTTAGCAGTTTCAGTCAGAAGGCTCTGATAAAAAACTGAAGTATTTCCAAGTGACACACTACATTTGTTTATGTTCCAGTTAGCTGGGTTCATTGGTCTGCATGATTATCTAATCACATTACTATACAATATTGCAAAGTAGAAGTCTGCATAAGCTTTCCATGATTGGTCATCATAGAAAATAGAATCTTGATTTGCTATGGTTCCAGATGGTGGCTTGCTTATAATAGTTTAGATTTAATCATGATCATTATAAACTAAACGAAGCTAAATTATACTGTCTTAGAGAGAATTTTTGTGTTGTTTGCAATCATAGCCTCTTGCACAAGGGCTGAACTTATCCATTGTAGAAATAGGAATAGATTATTATCATGAAGACATATTTTGAATGTTGCCATGTTCTTTACTGTAAAGAATTAATCTTTAAAATGAGTTCTCCCTAGTTTTGAATGTTATTTATTTGCTATTTATCTTTTGAACACATCCAAGTAGAATAATTTTTTTGATGTTAAGAAACTTGCTGTTCAGTAATATGACAGGTATATTGAGATTATTACTAACATTATCAATTTATTTTGAGAAAATATTTAATGTACATTAGTATAAAATACCTCTAGTTTTTAAAATTATTTATTGGCAGTTATAAATTCAGCATGCAATATTTTATACTAGCTGTCCAGAACCTAGCTCAGTACAGCTAACAGAACATTTATTTTTACCACCTAAGTCATAAAAGTTGTTTTCCATATCTTCAGTCAAACTTAACTACAGGCAAGAAGAAGTGGAAAAATTATCTGTCACATTATTCACAGGCCAGAGCAAGACACTGTAAAACCATGGCCCACTAAGCTAATTTAGAAGAAAAAATGGAAAGAGGTTTTTAAAAGATGGCATGTATATGTAATATATGTAGAGGAGTTTAGGGTTTTGACAGTTTGAGATTGTATCCTCTTTAGAAAGAATGCATAATGACTTTTATTTCTTTTGAAATATGCATAACTTCTTGAAGGTAACTTTCAACTCTCATTAGCACTTTTCAAAGCAAGTTTCCTATCTCTACAAAAGTAAAGGGTACAACATCCTTGAACTCTGAATAGATTGAATGTTTACTTATCAACAATTCAGTCATTTCTCTTCTTGTTGGGACTTTGGCTCTGTCATCTTTGAGGAAAAATGCTACTATGGACATAAAAGTTGAGATTCTCTATTGTCTCATACCTAACCAGCAGTATAAACATATATGTCTAATACTAGCTATAGTAAAGAGTTAAAGTAAGCTCTTTTAGTGGGAATGAGTTCATATATTGAATATAATAGTGTGACTTTTGGAGTCAGGCTCTCTGGACGTGAATCCCAGTCTTCTTTCTAACTGACCTGTTAGCATATGCAAGCTAATATTTTGTAGCTATAATCTTCTCATCTATAAAATATATGTTCAAATGATACCTGCCTCACAATGACATTGAATGTTATATCAGAGTTTTAAACCTCAATACCATGATATTTTGTGCAAATTCTTTGTCATGGAGGACTTTCCTGTGCTTTCAAGAATGTTTAGCAACATCTCTGGCCTCTGTTTACTGGATGACAGTATAGTAAACCTTTTCAGTGGTGAAAACCAAAAATGTTTGCACATATTGCTAAATGTCCCCTGCAGGACAAAATAACCTGCACCTAAGACTCACTGGTGGGATGAATATCTATAATACAGTTAAAGAAAGAGAACTTTACATACTTCCTGGTGCCTAAATGTTCAGTACACTTTCAATCTGATTATCACATAATAAACAGACATTCATAATCTCTTCTTTGAAGAACCATACTATTCAAGAACATGAGCACTATCTCTGTTCTTTCTATGTGTATTTGTATATAAATAAATATATATATATGGAATATATGCATGTATGTATTGATACATTATGTCTACCAGTACATTGCCTGTTTCCTAACTGTTGTTCAGAGTAGGTGAGGCACATAGTAAAACAGCTAATATCTATCTGATAATTACCTAGTGTCATTAGCTTTAGTGCTCTTTGGTACTAAATAGCTTACAAATTACCAAGAACTTGCAAAAGAAATGGATTTAAATTATCTCTCTCCTCTGTGGCTCTATAAGAATAAAGTACATGCATAGCAAGAGGCCTACAGTAGAGTGAAAAAATTGTTTTCCATTATACAACATTAAAGGATTGTAACCAAAAAAAGGGTTTATAACTTTAACACCACAGTTGGGTTAAAAAAAAAAAAAGTCTAAGATGGTTTTTAAAGGGCTACTTGATTCCTAAAAGCAGCAGTGTGTGAAAACATAAAAATTGGTTCTGGTATTTACATTTTCTTTAATGTTAATAATAACAAATACTTTGTTTAGTTTTCTATATAGTTCAAGGTCATTTTCCTTGTCTCATATAATTACCTCAGCTATGCCATCTAGGTACAGATTATTTCAGCCTTCTTATGGACAGAGGTCTTACTGCTTCAACTTAATCTTTACAGTGCACTCAAGGTTTAGTCCCTCTAACAGCCTCTGGCAATGCTTTACATGAATTGTACTCTTTAAATATTCCACTGGACACTCATTTAGTTGAGTTTGTAGTAAGAGCACACTGACATTATTAAGTTTACGACAGTGTTTTATAAATTGAAACACATTTGAGGTTAAATTGATTGGATCATTTTGTTCAACAATGTGAAGGCCTTGAGTGCAGATGTTGTTTACTACCTTGGAGGAACATCTTTGTTACCTCCTTAATGGTCTGGTATTGATAGTGATAACATAAGAGCAAACCCAGTACTGCTCTAACAATGTTGTTGATATGTGAGTTATAAAAACTACTGCTAATGAAGTTACCCTGGCACATAGGTACTATGCGATAGCAAAAAATTTATAAAGAAATTTATATGCTGCATAGTATACTCACTTAAAATCTTGTCATATAGGAATCATTACTAATTCCAGTCTTCCAATGACAGGATCTCCCTGGTGGCTCAGACAGTAAAGTGTCTGCCTCCTGTGTGGGGAGACCCAGGTTCAATCCTTGTGTTGGGAAGATCTGCTAGAGAAGGAAATGGCAACCCACTCCAGTAATCTTGCCTGGAAAATTCCGTGGACTGAGGAGCCTAGTGGGCTACAGTCCATGGTGTTACAAAGAGTCGGACACGGACACGACTGAGCAATTTCACTTTCACTTTCACTAATGACAGTATTGAAGATCAAAGTTTCAGTATCTTGGTCAAGTCACATAGTTACTAACTAGCAGTGATGATGATAATGGCTAATGTTTATAGAATGGCTGCTATGTTTCATGTGCTGTATTAAATATTTGGTCATCTATAACCCCATTGCTTTATTAGAAAATTTCAGTAGCATTTTATGGCCATGCACAAATTAAGGAGGAATCTGAAGCCATGCAGTCCGATTTCAGAATTTATTTCCTTAACTTCTGTCATAACTTCCTTATGCTTCTGTCAAAGAACTGCACCTTGAGTCAAGTCCTCCAACTCTTCTGCATCTGGATGATTTGTCTGACTGTGTCATTCTGAGACCTTATGTTGACTGATCACTCTAAACTGGTTTCTCAGAACCTTGGTGGCTTAAAAAAATGAATTGCATATAAAATGTTCTAAGTTGCTTTTCATTGGGAAAGATGTATATT
This sequence comes from Madoqua kirkii, assembly GCA_006408675.1. Lineage (NCBI taxonomy): Eukaryota > Metazoa > Chordata > Mammalia > Artiodactyla > Bovidae > Madoqua > Madoqua kirkii. The sequence goes on along the minus strand of SJYC01044786.1, from coordinate 3,769 downwards.
TTTAACTTTTTGTATTGTGATGGGGTATAGATGATTAAAATGTAATTAAAAAAAAGAAGCAATGTTGCAATAGTCTCAGTGAGCAGCAAAGGACTTTAGTCATTCATATACATGTACCTCAGTTCAGTTCAGTTCACTCACTCAGTCGTGGCCGACTCTTTGCGACTCCAAGAATTGCAGCACACCAGGCCTCCCAGTCCATCACCAACTCGCGGAGTTCACACAGACTCACGTCCATCGAGTAGGTGATGCCATCCAGCCATCTCATCCTCTGTCGTCCCCTTCTCCTCCTGCCCCCACTCCCTCCCAGCATCAGAGTCTTTTCCAATGAGTCAATTCTTCGCATGAGGTGGCCAAAGTACTGGGTTTCAGCTTCAGCATCATTCCTTCCAAAGAAATCCCAGGGCTGATCTCCTTCAGAATGGACTGGTTAAATCTCCTTGCAGTCCAAGGGACTCTCAAGAGTCTTCTCCAACACCACAGTTCAAAAGCATCAATTCTTCAGTGCTCAGCTTTCTTCACAGTCCAACTCTCACATCCATACATGACCACTGGAAAAACCATAGCCTTGACTCAGTGGACCTTTGTTGGCAAAGTAATGTCTTTGCTTTTCAATATGCTGTCTAGGTTGGTCATAACTTTCCTTCCAAGGAGTAAGCATGTTTTAATTTCATGGCTGTAGTCACCATCTGCAGTGATTTTGGAGCCCCCCAAGATAAAGTTTGAAACTGTTTCCACTGTTTTCCCATCTACTTGCCATGAAGTGATGGGACCAGATGCCATGATCTTCGTTTTTCTGAATATGGAGCTTTAAGACAACTTTCTCACTCTCCACTTTCAGTACCTATTCTCTCCCAAACTCCCCTCCCATCCATGGTGCTACATAACATTGAGCAGAGTCCCATGAGCTATATAGTTAGGTCCATGTTGGGTATCCATTTTAAATATACCAGTGTATACATGTCCATCCTAAATTCCCTAACAATCCCTTTCCCTCCACCTCCCAACTACCACAAGTTTGTTCTCTAAATCTTTCTGTTTTGTAAGTAAGTTTATTTGTATCATTTCTTTTTAGATTCCACCTAAAAAGGGATGTCATGTATTTTTCCTTCTGTCTGACTTACTTCACTCAGTATAACACTCTCTAGGTCCATCCATGTTGCTCTAAGTGGCACTGTTTCATTGTTTTTAATGGCTAGGTAATATTTCATTGTATATATGTGCCACTTTTTTTTTTTTTTTAAATCTGTTCTTCTGTCGTGGACATTTAGGTTGCTTTCTTGTCTTGGCTATTGTAAACAGTGCTGTAATGAACATCTGGGTGCATGTATCCCTTTGTATCATGTTTTTCTCCAGATACATGCACAGGAGTGGGATTTCAGGGTCAAGTGCTAGTTCTGTTTTTTAATTTTTAAAGGAACCTTCATACTATTGTCCATACTGACTGTTCATTTCCACCAATAGTGTAGCAGGGTTCCCTTCTCTCCACACCCTGTCCAGAATTTATTGTTTATGGATTATCTTGATGATAGCCATTCTGACTGGTGTGAGATTTTATCTTATTGCGGTTTTGATTTGCATTCCTCTAATAACTACCAATGTTTAATATCTTTTCATGTGCCCTTCAGCCATCTGTATTTTTCTTTGGAGAAATGTCCATTTAGATCTTCTGCCTATTTTTCAATTGGGTTATTGGTTTTGCTGCTGTTAAGCATCATAAGCTGTTTGTAAATTTTAGAGGCTAATCCCTTGTCAGTCATGTCATATGCAAATATGTTCTCCTATTCTGAGGGTTGTCTTTTCATTTTGTTTTGTTTGGGAAAGATATTTTAAATTTAGTTGTGTATCTCCAGTGCTTAATACACTGACTAAGGCACTGAGAAAATGCTAGTAAATTAACTGAATCTTTTTTTTTTCAGGGATATTAAAAAAAAATTAATTGGGATATTTTAGGAACTTTAAAAAGTACTTGTGTCCTTTTCCAAATAAATGACTTAGTTATTGGCATATTTATTTACCACATTTGATCAGTACTGGAAATGGTTTTAAAAAAAGAAAATCATGCCAATCTTTAGGTGCCTCTGAAATTTCACAGTCTAGGTAGTTTTCTTATCTTAATAGCATGTAAACTGACCCTTCTCCAGTTATCTTATTTTAATATATTATATCTAATATGTTGTTTTCACAAGAAACATACATAACCTGAAAACTTCCAAAGTTTAGAACTAAATGAATAAATAATGTAATCAAAAGCATGAAGTGAGACAATATAAGAGACACAGAGGTATAGAACGGACTTTTGGCTTCAGAGGGAGAGGGAGAGGGTGGGAAGATCTGGGAGAATGACAACGAAACATGTATACAATCATATGGGAGATGAAGCACCAGTCTATGTTCAATTCAGGATACAGGATGCTTGGGGCTGGTGTATGGGATGAACTGGGGGGATGGGCAGGGAAGGGAGGTGGGAGGGGGCTTTAACATGGGGAGATCGTCTACACCTGTGGCTGATTCATGTCAATGTATGGCAGAACCAATGCAGTATTGTGAAATGGAATACACATTAAACAAAATAAAAATAAAAAAAATAAAAATAAAAAAGCATGAAGTGAAGTGAAGTCGCTCAGTCATGTCCAACTCTTTGTTATCCCGTGGACAGTAGTCTACCAGGCTCCTCCCTCCATGGGATTCTCCAGGCAAGAATACTGGAGTGGGTTGCCATTTCCTTCTCCAGGGGATCTTTCCAACCCAGGGACTGAACTGGGGTCTCCCACACTGCAGGCAGAAGCTTTAACCTGTGAGCCACCAGGGAAGCCCCAGTTAAAAGCATAATCTCTACAAAAGGATGAAATTAACGCTGTCATAGAATTCACATCAGCAACTCAGGAGAATAGTAGAAAATGGGAAAATATTTTTAAAGGTGTTAGAGAAAATTATTTTCAACCTAGAGTACTAAACTCAGACCCTCTACCAATCAACTGGGCAAACAGAATCAAGACCTCTCCATTGCATGAGCTCACAAAGCTTATCTCTCATGTATACACATTCCTAGAGAATTACTTTTAATATGTTATTCAACCAAATGAGAAAAACAAGATAAAAGATGATGTAGAATCCAAAGGGAAGAAAATAGTGGAAATGGAAGTTTGGCTCTGTAGCCATGCAAAAAACCCAAGTGGTACAATTAGGAGCAGAAACACAGAGGCAGCTGAAAGGGTACAAAGAAATACAGAAAGCAAATATTTCCTAGAAACACTGGGAAAACCCAAAATTCATGTATGTAAGTTTTGGCTCAAATATGAAGCTTCACTTTAAAACAGAATATGAAATCTGTGAACTTTAAGAATGGAATCAATTTCAAGCAATGATTATGTAATAATCTGACAGATATTAGGAATATCATACAGACAGAAAATGTTTATTCACTCCATAAGAAGAAAAAAATCAGAAATTCTAGTTGGTAAAAAAAAAGTAAAACGAAAGCTAAAATATGGTCAAAATATGAAGCTGATTAAAGTGTATCTCAATTCTGATTAATAAGTCAGAAAGGAAAATCTATATGAAAACTATTTTTAGAGAGTGGGGTTTTATGTCTTACTGGTCAGAACACATGTAATTCTAACATCCAGTTTGGCTCTGTGGTGAACAACTTACATAGTTATAATGTTATACATGTTGTTGACTGGTTTTCAAGTTTTAGGGTAAGTCTATATAAATAATTATGGTCATATAATAGAATGTAAATAATAGAAATCTTGTCTGTGACAAA
>SJYC01044784.1:0-25596 GCA_006408675.1 Madoqua kirkii | reverse complement strand
GGGAACTCTTTTACACTGTTAGTGGGAATGCAAACTAGTACAGCCATTATGGAAAACAGTGTGGAGATTCCTTAAAAAATTGCAAATAGAACTGCCTTATGACCAGCAATCCCACTGCTGGGCATACACACCGAGGAAACCAGAACTGAAAGAGACATATGTACCTCAATGTTCATTGCAGCACTGTTCATAATAGCCAGGACATGGAAGTAGCCTAGATGTCCATCAGCAGATGAATGGATAAGAAAGCAGTGGTACATATACACAATGGAGTATTACTCAGCCCTTAAAAAGAATAAATTTGACTCAGTTCTAATGAGATGGATAAAACTGGAACCAATTATACAGAGTGAAGTAAGCCAGAAAGAAAAACAATAATACAGTATACTGACACATATATATGGAATTTAGAAAGATAGTAATGATGACCCTGTAAGTGAGACAACATAAGAGACACAGAGGTATAGAATGGACTTTTGGCCTCTGAGGGAGAGGGAGAGGGTGGGATGGTTTGGGAGAATGGCACCAAAACATGTATACTACCATATAAGAAATGAAGCGCCAGTCTATGTTCAATACAGGCTACAGGATGCTTGGGGCTGGTGTACGTGATGATCCGGGGAGATAGTGTGGGGTGGGAGGTGGGAGGGGGCTTCAGCATTGGGAGATTGTGTACACCTGTGGCTGATTCATGTCAATGTATGGCAAAACCAATATAGTATTGTAAAATAGAATAAAGTATTAAAAAATAAAAATAAAATAAAATAGATAAAACCATAAAAAAAAAAGAAGACTGAGCGCTGAAGAATTGATGTTTTCAAATTTTGGTGCTGGAGAACACTCTTGATAAAGTTCCATGGACTGCAAGGAGATCAGACCAGTCAATCCTAAAAGATATCAACCCTGAATACTCGTTGGAAGGACTGATGCTGAAGCTGATACTTTGGCTGACTTGTTGGAAAAGACCCTGATGCTGGGAAAGATTGAGGGCAAGAGGAGAAGGGGGTGGCAAAGGATGAGACGGTTAGGTAGCATCACTGAATCAACCATGAAGTTGAGCAGACAATGAGAGACTGTGGAGGACAGAGTGTCTTGGCTTGGTACAGTCCACAGCATTGCAGAGTCAGACATGACTCAGTGACTGATCAGCAGCAGCTAAAAGCCAAAGTTCCTGGTGTTCTTTTGCGTTTGTTGCTGCATATATTGTGTAAGAGCTTAAGAGGAATCAACTTGCAACTGCTTACACTCATGAATCGCTTTATTTTGGAAAACTGTCCATGTATTTTTATAACAAGAAGTCTAATGGCTTTTTGAGTTTTGATAGAAAAGAAACAATTGCAGGATGTGATCCTGGGTTAATGTAGCAAAGAGCCTGTGGGTAAGTTCGAGGTTAAAGACTTAGGGTTTTTTTTTTTTACCCTCCAGGTACACTTCCTCCTCTGTCTTAAAAATGTTAAGATACAGGTTTAATTGCTATAATTGGAAGACTAGTGGTGCCAGCTAGACCTCAAGGTTCTATTCCTAATGGGGAAGGGGAGAATGGATATTGGAAACAACCACTGTCAGTGGAAGGGAGTGGTATGAATCTGCGCTAAACTGGTAGGTAGTAGACACAGCACAAAAGAATCCAAAGTTAAATATTTTTAGCCTTTGTCTGATTGGTAAGAGGAAACCATAGAGGTATTTAAATACTGAAACACAATGTCCATACCACATGAAAAAGAGATGCCAGAGACAGGAAAAAACCAACTTAAAACTGTCAGAATTATATTCAAGCTAATGTTTCCTACTCACATATTCAGTCTTTCTGTGATGTATACAATAAATTATTTCTGCATCAAAATAGACCTATTTTAGCATAAACATATTAATCACTAAAACTTGCAACCTGGAAAATACATATATTTAGAGCATTTAAAGAGAGGGACAGAATGGCCTTTTGGTGACATACTGGCTTCTTTTATCTGTCTGTTGATATCCCTTAAAGGGACTTGCTGACATCTACCACAGAATGAGAGCCGAAATTCAATTTAATACTGATCTTTATTCTTAATATTCTCTTGAGTTTTTTCTCAAACAATAAATTTAATTAATTGGGTTGATAGGAGAAATTAGAAGTAATTTCATGTGCTCATTTCCTCTTTGTGAAATAGGCAAATTGTTATTCATTAGCTTTTCAATTCCCGTAAAGGAAAATTTTGACCTAAGTACAAAGTGTTGTTATTGGAAACCCCGAATGAGAGTCAAAATTGTGGGTTTCTCCTAACAACAATTTTTGGTATTTTTATATAGGCTTTTATAAAAAGACTTTAAAGGACTTCACTGATGTTTTGACAAAGTGTCAATTCACTTATTTAATGACAAGGAAATTAAGATGTAAGATGGATGTATATAACATTCAACATGACTGACTTAGCTATTTTCCTGTCTGCTTCAGTTTTGTTTTTAATAAATATTACCCAATTAGTGACATAGCAGTCAGCAGTTTTTGTCATCAATTAACTAAAATAATAAGATCAAATTACATTGCTTGATTTCTATGAGGACCAAACTGGCTGAGCACAATTCCATCATCTGCTGGAAAGAAAACGATCATAAGACCATGTCCTATTGCAATAACTGGAACAACTTTGAGAGGAATTCATACCCAACCAATTTTATTTCTTGCTACAACTGAGTGATGAGCCATTGAGCCTGCAAATATTTTAATTCCATTCCTGTGACATTCAAATCAATCAGTTAGAAGACACTCTCCAGTTAACTTCTCAAACTGTGAGGCTGCGAGGACTCAGCATTCTTTTATTTAACATCTGATTTCTTTCTCACTAATTTGTTTCCGCTCAGTTTCGATGTCAGCACATTGCTCTTTATGCTTTGTTTTTAGGCTCTTGCCCTTCCCCAAATGAAATTTAGTTTTTGAAAGAAAGAAAGAAAGCCTATTTTAAGTTGAAAAACTGAATACTGGGAAATAAGGATACATTTCACTTGTATACAAAATGAAAATCTCAGTGGTTCAGTTTCTATTGTTCAGTAATGCATTGTTCTAAGAATATTAGAAGAATCATTCAAGGACTGAAATATTTCTTAATACTGAATCAAAGTAGATACAAAGCTAACTAAAAGGTTTAAAGTGAAGCTGATAAATTTCTTAAAAATATTATGAGAGGGAGCTTTATGAGAATGAAATGTTTGTATTCTTACATGAAAGGAAGGAGAATTTGGCCCACTATGAATTCATGCATCTTATGTCAACTGGGCTGTCTCTGCTATTTGACAATGCTTTCAGGCCTCTCTTGAAGACTGTGCTCTCTGGCCAAAAGAACAATTTTCTCTGCCCTCAAACCTGAATCTCTACTTCTCCAGGTCTTGACAACGGGCACTTACTCTTGGCTTTTCTGACCAGAGGAAACCGTTCAACTCTTGCTTCTTCTGACTCTCCTTCCCCCAGTATGTTCATGAAGAGTCACATGATCCCAGCTCACTCTGTGCGACTTCGGAATAGACCTTGCTTCAAGTTAGAGCAGTGGCTCAAGCAAGAGTGTACCAGGATAAGGGAGCGCACTGTTTGCTGATTCCACTCTGACTCTTCGGCTAGTGTTGCTAATGGAGCTTTGCCTTTCTCTTGTTCATGGTGGACACCATCTTACTCAGAAATCGCTTCTCCCTACTAGTCTTGATTATTAAAGTTCTGTCTAAACCACCATCTGATTGCTAAAACCTTGACTAGAAGCCCCAGTGCGGCAAGTGCCTGCCCGCAGACTCTCTTTTAGTGTTCTCTCTGTATGCGAATTCCACTCTTCTCTCCCTTGCTACAGCCCTTATAGTAGCCATGTAGAAGTAGCTAGACCATCAGCTTGTCAACACCAGTTAGGATACCATGCTCTACCACCCTGTGTAGATTTCATCTCTCTATCTGTACCTGGTTCTGACCCACAGTCCCGCCACCCCCTGATCATTATGTCTAATCTCTAATCTCTTGATGAGGACAAGTCTCACCAAGGTGATGAGCTCTGTTCTGAAACAGTATCTGCTATAAGCTCATTTCTTTTTCCTTTTCATCACTATCAAAAGAAAAAAAAAAAAAGTGCTTTGACATCTTTCCAAGCCTAGCTCTAAGAATCCTTGAAAACTATGTCTTTAATCCTCTCTGATTCCCCCTCTTTTAGCTTAGCCAAGGTTTTGATTTCTCAGTTATTCACTCTCTCATCCTCCCTTTTCCTATAGGATCTTTCAGCTCTGCCTTCAAATATGCATTGGTTTCCCAGGCTAAAAGGGAAATAAAAACATCTCCTGATCCTGCTGCTAGCATTTAACTATTGTTCTGTTTTCTCCTTCCTTACCTACACAAATGGCCTTTTAGAACAAATGACCTCCAGTAGCTGTCTATCATCTTACCATCTGTTCCCTGCTTGAAATCTTAGATTGCAGCCTGTTCCTCCTCCCTGCCCATACTGGTGAAATGTTTGGTGCCCTCATCAATACATTTGGTGCTATACTATTCGTTCTTATTATTCCTGATCTCCCTCTGCAATATAAATCAGCACCCATTTGTTGAGCAGCTACTGTGCATTAAAAAATGTTTTAGTTCTTGCAGAATATTTTTCACCAGTAGTGTCCACTTTCACATCTTAGGAATAAATGAATATTTTATTTTATAAAATGTAAATTTATTTATTTTAATTGGAGGTTAATTACTTTACAATATTGTATTGGTTTTGCCATACATCAACTTGAATCCGCCATGGGTACCCACGTGTTCCACATCCTGAACCCTCCTCCCACCTCTCTCCCTGTACCATCCCTCTGGGTCATCCCAGTGCACCAGCCCAAGCATCCTGTATCATGCATTGAACCTGGACTGGCGATTTGTTTCATATATGATGATATCATACATGTTTCAGTGCCATTCTCCCAAATCATCCCACACTCTCCCTCTCCCACAGAGTCCAAAAGACTGTTCTATACATCTGCGTCTCTTTTGCTGTCTTGCATACAGGGTTATCATTACCGTCTTTCAAAATTCCATATATATGCATTAATATACTATATTGGTGTTATTCTTTCTGGCTTACTTCACTCTGTATATTTTAAATGTGGAATTTATCTCAAATATAGGTCCAACAAGTGATTAAAATTTGGCTTTAGCTCCTGCCCTGTTCTCTTGCCTCCGCACTGTATGCTAGTCTTGGACACTGGGAATCAACTCCTGTGGTACGTAGAGAGGCTTTCCTGCCCAACACCACATCCACATTTGGAAAAAATGACTTTTTCTAATAATCTGTGCAGAACAGTTAAAGGTATCATTATAAACCACAATGTGAACAGATCTTTGTATGCCCTAGTGACAGAGGCCCCCTCTCTTATGTGAAGTCTCAAGTCTCACACACGATAGGCTTGTTATTCTCTGGTGGAAAGTGGAAATGTACCTAGCTGTTTTCTCTGGGGACTTCACATTTTACTGGTTAATGAAAACAGCATAAAAAAAATCTTATCATCAACAAAGGCACACATATCAGATTGTTCATCTCACCCTAAAAGTTCATTTTTCCATTGCTGTTGAAAGCCAGATGCATTGCCACCCCTCAATGCCCCTCTCCTGACATACGTGCAATCACACAAACTCAGAGAAATGAAACATTCTAAACATTCTATATAGAAACAGCTGGAGGATAAAATATCTACAGGTATATCTTCAAATGGAGGTGAGTACCTATACTCAAGCTAACACAGGCTGAAGCTTCCTTTATGCAGAGAAAGCATTGCTTTCAAGGTCATTGTGTTTACCTATAAATGACTGCATTTCTGTTTCTTTATTCCCTTTTATGATTTTAAGACATGTCTCTGTGATGCCACATGGAAATAAGGGAAAAGTAATAGTTGACGATTCTGTCTCTAATCCTCTGAGAAATGAGAAATCAAGTAAATAAATAAACAAGTAGTCATGAATCAAGAGAGACTATCTACACAAGAAACCTGTAGCAGTTCAAAACCTGCTTGTTCTCGGATCAGTTTCTCAGCATTTCATGCTCAGCACTGTGTCCCAGGTATGTGCACACCAGCTAGGCTCCTGTGTCCTCTGATTTACAGTTGGGTGAGGGCAATAGGAGAATCTGAAAGGAGGTTGGAGGGCAAGAGGAAGGAAGAGGCCAGAGCACTTTCCTACCCATCCCACTTCTGCTTGGAGTACAGGCTGGACCGAGGCCATCTGGGTTTCATGGCTCCCATTGGACAGGTGCCCCCCCCTACCCTCACGGTCCCAGTGTCCTCTGGAAGGTGCCAGCCCCTGAGCTCTGCTAACATCTTGATTTCCCTTTGTCCCTTCAGCGTAAGGGTGAGAGTCCCTTCCTGAGGTCATTAACCTCTGGGTTGCCTCACCAGTCCCTTTCAGTCTTATCCTCTGTATAACTGATTCCCTGTACTTAATTTCATCTATTCTAAATATTCTGGTGAATCTCCATGGACAGAAGAGACTGGCAGGCTAGAATCCATGGGGTTGCAGGGTCAGACGCAACTGAGTGACTAAGCACACATTCTAAATATTCAAAGTAGTTTCTGTCTTGCTGACTGGATCACAGCAGACATTCTGGATATTTAGAAAAACCCAAACAATGTAGTGAGTTTTTTTTCTCCTCTCATCCAGCTATATTATTCAGGGCCAGAGAAAAAAAATCTAAGTGAATCACTTTAAAAGTATACTAATATCATTTGTTTAATTCCTTGGATTTGAAATTAAAATTACACCTGGTGGCTGAGAGGAGGAGCATTTGGTCTACAAGAGACAAAGATATAGCAAGACACAAATAATAACTGCTAAAGAAAACACAGCCGCCTAGAGGGAGTCACCGTTAAATGCTGCGTAAGGGGCTTCACAAGCTGAGATGAGCATGTGAACAGATCAGTATCGTAACCAGGTGCGAAAGGTGAAAACACACTTCTGTGAAACTGAGTTTTAAGCAGGACAAAGAGACTAAGCAGCTTTAGTGGAGAGGCAGGAATAAATGAATTTCAGTAGGGAAAAAGCATATGCAGAGTCTTAAGTTATAAGAAGTAAAGAGAAAAGGGACTATGTAGGCAGGAGCAAGGAGGAGGGAATACGTTACAAAGCAGAGCGGGAGATGAGGAGACATAGACACTGCATGCAGAGTCAGAACCAAAGGAAAGAAGACAGAGGAAGAGATCTGATTTGAGGGACAAGGAGGATTCTGAGGGTGAAGATAAGTAAGGTGTTTCTAGTTTTATCGCATTTGTGCACCTAGGCTACAAAAACCTAATGTGTTAGGGGCTTTCAGGAAATGTTCCTAATAACTGAGAACACAACAGACTTGTAGATAGAAGCTTTTATGTATTGAGGCTTCTCACATGTTTGGAGGTGAAGTAATTTGTACAAGTTCAAGTGGCCTCCATAAAGACTGAGAGCTAGGTCTCAGGATTTGAGACTGATGCATTTCTTACTATGTCATTCTACTTTACAAACCATTGCTGGTGCTACTGGCAGATAGAATGCTGGACTGAATAGATGACTGGTCTGATCCAAAACGGCATATGTTTTGGTTTATGTCTTTGTAACAGAGTCCTTCACGATTTCTCCTCAGCTCCAAGATCCTCTCCATTAACATATGTCCGCCTTCCACCTTGGTGACAGAAAGTTCTGATATGACACAGATTTCATCACAACATCCCCATGTTTAAGATCCACTATTTAACTTCTATGCAGAATACATCATGAGAAACGCTGAGCTGGAAGATGCACAAGCTGGAATCAAGATTGCTGGGAGAAATATCAATAACCTCAGATATGCAGATGACACCACTCTTATGGCAGAAAGTGAAGAGGAACTACAAAGCCTCTTGATGAAAGTGAAAGAGGAGAGTGAAAAAGTTGGCTTAAAGCTCAATATTCAGAAAAGTAAGATCATGGCATCTGGCCCCATCACTTCATGGCAAATAGATGGGGAAACAGTGGAAAGAGTGTCAGACTTTATTTTGGGGGGCTCCAAAATCACTGCAGATGGTGATTGCAGCCATGAAATTAAAAGAGGCTTACTCCTTGGAAGGAAAGTTATGACCAACCTAGATAGCATATTCAAAAGCAGAGACATTACTTTGCCAAAAACGGTCCATCTAGTCAAGGCTATGGTTCTTCCAGTAGTCGTGTATAGGTGTGAGAGTTGGACTGTGAAGAAAGCTGAGCACCGAAGAATTAATGCTTTTGAACTGTGGTGTTGGAGAAGACTTTTGAGAGTCCCTTGGACTGCAAGGAGATCCAACCAGTCCATTCTAAAGGAGATCCAGTCCTAGGTGTTCTTTGGGAGGAATGATGCTAAAGCTGAAAGTCCAGTACTTTGGCCACCTCATGCGAAGAGTTGACTCATTGGAAAAGACTCTGATGCTGGGAGGGATTGGGGATAGGAGGAGAAGGGGACGACAGAGGATAAGATGGCTGGATGGCATCACCAACTCAATGGACATGAGTTTGAGTGAACTCCGGGAGTTGGTGATGGACAGGGAGGCCTGGCGTGCTGCAACTCATGGGGTTGCAGAGTCGGACATGACTGAGCGACTGAACTGAACTGAACTGAATGCTTCACTACCAAGTGAAGGTTAAGTCCATTCCCTTAGTATGGAATATAGATAGGGTTACCAGATTTCACATATATAAATTAAAGGGGACCCCAATTAAATTTGTATTTTAAGCAATGGACTTTGAAGGGATATAAGTATATTCTATCCAACATATGGGGCATATGTATACTTAAAAGTTATTGTTTCTCTAAAATTCAAATATAACTGGGTGTCTTATATTTTATCCATCAACACCACAAAGGGGGGCCTAACCCCTATCTTTGAATCTAGGATCTCCTTACGGCATGGCCCTGATGCCTGACTTCCTAGTCATCTCCAGGACCCCCAGGTCATACCTACTACCAGGGGTTTATTCACATTTTGCTCTCTGTCTGAACTAGAGTTTTTGCATTAAAACTCAGAGCTTGAGGACTGCGGAACTCTAGGTGAGGGAACTCCAGCAAACTGTAACCTACCGTTTCTCCTGAAAGCCCACACCCTCACCAGGTTTCACCTTCCCGTATGGATGCTACAGCTATTCCCCCGGACCAGCAACAGATGTCTCAAGCCTAGTCTTTTCAGTCTGAAGAGACTCTGCCTGTTTCCAGATAACCAAATCTTGCTTGCTCCTAAAATAATCTCTTTCACCGTTTGGTGAGTCCCACTTTACTCGGGGCTCCCCTGCAAAGCCTCGTTCTTCCTGAGGCTGCTCATCCTCCTTTCCAGACTGGATGCTACAGCTATTCCCCCGGACCAGCAACAGATGTCTCAAGCCTAGTCTTTTCAGTCTGAAGAGGCTCTGCCTGTTTCCAGATAACCAAATCTTGCTTGCTCCTAAAATAATCTCTTTCACCGTTTGGTGAGTCCCACTTTACTCGGGGCTCCCCTGCAAAGCCTCGTTCTTCCTGAGGCTGCTCATCCTCCTTTCCAGACTGGCTCTCCCTACTGTGATCACTGGCTGATCCATGGGTCATCCACGGAAACTTCCAGCCACGTGTTTGCAGGTATCCAGCTCTGGCCCACACCCAGCAGAGCTCTCCAGCAAAGCTGCTTTCATGAACTACGCCTCAAATGAAGTTGATACTTCTACTAAACTGGTTTCTTCCATGTCTTAATACCTGTCCCTTGGGTAAATAACTTTTGAACTGAAAATTGACCTATGACATTGAAATTCTTTGAACTCAGGCAATGTAAACTGTAAGCGAAGAATTAAGTGTATTTTCTGTCATGCCATGGGGAATAAGAATAATGAGTTTAGTCGAGTTACTGTGTGTGAGAATAGATATCCTGACCCTGAGTCTACAATAATCCCCTCATCTGGGGAAGGGCTCCTTCTTGACATCAAAGGGAACATTGCTGTCCATTTTGAGGTGACTTACAGATGATGAGACTGTGAGCTTCTAGCAGGATGTCTCTGGATAAATAAGCAAAAGTTACAAAATTTTTACCAGTGTACCATTCAGTTCAGTTCAGTCGCTCAGTCGTGTTTGAGTCTTTGTGACCCCATGAACTGCAGCAGGCCAGGCCTCCCTGTTCATCACCAACTCCTGGAGTTTGTTCATACTCATGTTCACTGAGTTGGTGAGGCCATCCAACCATCTCATCCTCTGTTGTCCCCTTTTTCTCCTGCCTTCAGTCTTTCTCAGCATCAGGGTCTTTCCAATGAGTCAGTTCTTCGCATTAGGTAACCAAAATATTGGAGTTTCAGCTTCAGCATCAGTCCTTCCAATGAATAATCAGGACTGATCTCCTTTAGGATGGACTGGTAGGATCTCTTTGCAGTCCAAGGGACTCTCAAGAATCTTCTCCAACACCACAGTTCAAAAGCATCGACTCTTTGGTGCTCAGTTTCCTTTATAGTCCAACTCTCACATCCATATGTGACTACTGGAAAAACCATAGCTTTGACTAGATGGACCTTTGTTGGCAAAGCAATGTCTTTGCTTTTTAACATGTTGTTTAGGTTGGTCATAACTTTCCTTCCAGAGAGTAAGCGTCTTTTAATTTCATGGCTGCAATCACCATCTGCAGTGATTTTGGAGCCTAAGAAAATAAAGTCTGTCACTGTTTCCATTGTTTTCCCATCTATTTACCATGAAGTGGTGGATGGGACCGGATGCCATGATCTTAGTCTTCTGCATGTTGAGCTTTAAGCCAACTTTTCTCTCTCCTGTTTTACTTTCATTGGGAGGCTCTTTATTTCTTCTTCACTTTCTGCCATAAAGGTGGTTTCATATGCATATCTGAGGTTATTTGTATTTCTCCTGGCAATCTTGATTCCAGGTTGTGCTTATTCCAGCCCAGTGTTTCTTATGATGTACTCTGCATGTAAGTTAAATAAGCAGGGTGACAATATACAGCCTTGATGTACTCCTTTTCCTATTTGGAACCAGTCTGTTGCTTCATGTCCAATTCTAACAGTCTAAGTGTACTTTTAGACCTGTCAAAAACTGCAACAGCAACAAAACTACACCTGTGTTTAGGCCCCTTCTTTCTCAGGCAAAGAACCACACAGATAGTCCATATATATATATATATATATTTGCACCTTGCACTAAAATGTCTACATGAAAAACTCTACTTCAAAATCTTTCCTTTTTGACTCTACAAAGCATTTCAATGTCACAATAATTCTCAAGAGGCTGAGGAAGCTGCGTCATAGGCCGGGCCAATCTGCCCTCCCCTGGAGCAGAGATGCGGAGCAAAGAGCAGAGCAGGCAGGGCAGGCTTGGTGGGGGTGGGCATCAGAGGAGGAGGGGGCTCAGCTCAGTTATCTTTGTGTGTATGCTAAGTCGCTTCAGTTGTGTCCAACTCTTGGTGACCCCACAGACTGTATCCTGCCAGGCTCCTTTGTCCATGGAATTCTCCAGGCAAGAATCCTGGAGTGGGTTGCCATGCCCTTCTCCAGGAGATCTTCGTGACCCATGGATAGAAGCCATGGCTCTTAGGTCTCCTCTACTGGCAGACAGGTTCTTTATCACTAGTGCCAACTAGGCCTCAGTATTGTGTATCTTCATAAAGAATTACAACTGAGAGAGTAGCACTAACATATATACACAATCATGTGTAAAATAGACAGCTAGTGGGAAGTTGCTATGTAACACAGGGCACTCATCCTGTCAAGAGGAAGAGGACATATGTCTGATTCATGTTGTAGAGCAGAAACCAATAAAACACTTTAAAGCCATTATCCTCTAATTGAAAATAAATAAAAATAAATTTTAAAAAAGAATCACTAGTATTCTTTAGAAGTCCTTCAGAGATTCTGGGACAAAATGTAACTGCTTATTCTTGCTCATCCTTGAAAACTTTTTTGATTTATGAGTTAAATAATAATAATAATAGAGAACAAATACATATAAGGACAGCCACATCGGACTAATTGGCACTGGAGTTATGTAAAACTCCTTGGAGAAATCTAGATTTGGCATTAAAAGGAAAAAAGGAAGCCTCGTTTTTTAGAAAAGAGGACAACTCATTCTTGAAGATGCTCCTCATCCCCTTTTAGCACTTTGGGCCTCATTCTGTGTATGAAATAGCTGAGTAGACTTCCTGTAGTCTATCAGAGTGCTTTCCACAACGTGCAAGAAAAATTAAAGGACATTATTGGATTAAAAACAAGCAAACACTGTGCTCATTCTGTCAAACAGCTATAATGTGCCATGCTCAGAAAATAGGCTGTGCTCATTTTCATTGATTTATTTCAAAACTTCTCTCAGTCAAAGGGTCCTTGGAGGTTTAATAAATTTATGCTATAGACTGTAGCAGATAGATTAGGTGGGATTGGTGAAATACACCCATTAACATATAAATCCAATGCCTTATCAAGAGTGCATTTCAAAGTTGGTGACAGGACCTAAAAATCATCATTTAATAGCATTACTTTCAGCAGCTTTTTCATTTGACACGGATGCATTGGTGATTTAGTACCATGACTGCAAAATGTCAAGAGGATTTATTGACATGAAGCAGATCAATTCATATTAGGAAATAGGAACAAGACTTAAACATCCCTTTTCTGATCTAAGACATTCTTTTGTTCTAAGCAGCGGGGATTGAAATAATATCTAATTAGAGCCTCATTATTAACATTACAATTATTTTTTCTTAAATTATACTCTAAAGTAAATAGCAGTTGTGTCTAGGAGTCATGGCAAAAAATAAAAGCTATTGTATTCACTGGCAGTAATAGTTTCTAGTTTCATCAACCTCGAGTAATAATTCTATCAATTATCATGTAAGGAGTCAATTGCTAAGTAAATCCTGAATCTTTTTAGAGAAAGAAATGGGAGAGAAATACCAGTTTGTTGAACTATATCAAATACAGTCATGTGAATCCCTCCTGCCATGTTGATGGTTATTTCCATGGAAACAAGGCTTACAAAAATAGCTTATATTCTATTTTGCTTAGGAAATCAAGTTTACATGTTTCCTTCAGCACAATTACTAAAATTGACTCTGAGAGTTATCATTAGGTTTAATATTGCTCCTAAGCAAGTATGCTAAGGCAGCGGTCCCCAATCTTTTTGGCACAAGGAACAAGTTTCATGGAAGACAATTTTTCCATGGACCAGAGTAGAGGGGATGGCTTTGGGATGATTCAAGTGCATAACATTTATCGTGCACTTTATTTCTAATCTAATGCCACCTCGAGGTACTGGTCCACAGCCCAGAATTTGGGGGCCCCTGTGATAAGGGTTATGGTAGAGGTATGAGCATAGCTCACAAACAGCACAGAGAGGGGTCACAAAGTTTAGGCTTCCCAGAAAGGTTTCTGGGGAGGGTTGATGCCTGCACTGACTTGAAGAATAAACAGGTGTTAGTTGAATGAAGGAAGAGTTGTCCAGGCAGAAGAAATGAAAGAGTAACAAGAAAAATAGTAGAGAAACAGGTTCAGTTCAGTTCAATCGCTCAGTTGTTTCTGACTTTTTGCAACCCTACAGACTGCAGCACACCAGGCCACCCTGTCCATCACCAACTCCTGGAGTTTACTCAAACTCATGTCCATAGAGTTGGTAGCATTCAAGCATCTCTTCCTCTGTCATCCCTTCTCCTCCCACTTTCAATCTTTCCCAGCATCAGGGTCTTTTCCAAGGAGGCAGTTCTTCACATCAGGTAGCCAAAGTATTGGACTTTCAGCTTCAGCATCAGTCCTTCCAATGAATAATCAGGACTGATTTCCTTTAGGATGGACTGGTTGGATTTCTTTGCATTCCAAGAGACTCTCAAGAGTCTTCTCCAACACCACAGTTTAAAAGCATCAATTCTTCAGCACTCAGCTTTCTTCACAGTCCAACTCTCACATCTATACATGACTACTGGAAAAACCATAGCTTTGACTAGATGGACCTTTGTTTGCAAAGTAATGTCTCTGCTTTCGGATATGCTGTTTAGGTTGGTCATAACTTTCCTTCCAAGGAGCAAGCGTCATTTAATTGCATGGCTGCAATCACCATCTGCACTGATTTTGGAGCCCCCCCAAATAAAGTCTATTACTGTTTCCATTGTTTACCCATCTATTTACCATGAAGTGATGGGACCACATGCCATGATCTTAGTTTTCTGAATATTGAGCTATAGGCCAACTTTTTCACTCTCCTCTTTCACTTTCTTCAAGAGGCTCTTTAAATCCTCTTCACTTTCTGCCGTTAGGGTGGTGTCATCTTCATATCTGAGGTTATTTGTTTTTCTCCCCACAGTCTTGATTCCAGCTTGTGGTTCATCCAACCCAGCATTTCTCATGATGTAGTCTGCATATAAGTTAAAAAAGCAGGGTGACAATATACAGCCTTGACATACTCCTGTCCCTATTTGGAACCAGTCTGTTTTTCCATGTCCAGTCCAGGAGCTGACTGTGGCTCAGATCATGAACTCCTTAATGCCAAGTTCAGACTTAAATTGAAGAAAGTAGGGAAAACCACTAAGCCACTAAATCAAACCCCTTATGATTATACAGTGGAAGTGACAAATAGATTCAAGGGATCAGATCTAATAGACAGAGTGCCTGAAGAACTATGGATGGAGGTTCATGACATTGTACAGGAGACAGGGATCAAGACCATGCCCAAGAAAAAGAAATGCAAAAAAAAAGCAAAATGGCTATCTGAGTAGGCCTTACAAATAGCTGTGAATAGAAGAGAAGTGAAAAGTAAAGGAAAAAAGGAAAGATATACCCATTTGAATGCAGAGTTCCAAAGAATAGCAAGGCGAGATAAGAAAGCCTTCCTCAGTGATCAGTGCAAAGAAATAGAGGAAAACAATATAATGGAAAAGACTAGAGATCTCTTCAAGAAAATTAGAGATACCAAGGGGTATCTTTTGTACATTTTGTATCTTTGTACATTTCATACAAAGATGGGCACAATAAAGGACCAAAATGATATGGACCTAACAGAAGCAGAATATATCAAGATGAGATGGGCAAGAATACACAGAAGAACTATACAAAAAAGATCTTCACCCAGATAATCATGATGGTATGATCACTCACTTAGAGGCAGACATCCTAGAATGCAAAGGCAAGTGGGTCTTAGGAAATATCACTATAAACAAAGCTAATGGAGGTGATGGAATTCCAGTTGAAATCCTAAAAGATGATGTTGTGGAAGTGCTGCACTCAATATGCCAGCAAATTTGGAAAACTCAGCAGTGGCCACAGGACTGGAAAAGGTCAGTTTTCATTCCAATCTCAAAGAAAGGCAATGCCAACAAATGCTCAAACTACTGCACAATTGCACTCATCTCACAAGCCAGCAAAGTAATGCTCAAAATTCTCCAAGCCATGTTTCAACAGTACAGGAACTATGAACTTCCAGATATTCAAGCTGGATTTAGAAAAGACAGAGGAACCAGAGATCACACTGTTAAGATCTGTTGGATCATTAAAAAAAGCAAGAGACTTCCAGAAAATGTCTATTTCCTCTTTATTGACTATGCCAAAGCCTTTGACTGTGTGGATCACAACAGACTGTGGAAAATTCTGGAAGAGATGGGAATACCAGACCCCCTGACCTGCCTCTTGAAAGAAAGAAGTACGAAACAGATTTTAAGTATCATTGACTGTCTCACTGAGATCTTTACCTGGAAGACAAGAAAGATCTGCTGAAGATATTTGTTACCTGTACATGCTAGGCATTTGTTTTCCATAAAACTGTGTCCTTTCTTTTCTTGGAGAAGTTACTTATAGTATCTGAGCACTTAATTCTAGGCTAAGAACATACTGAAAAGTTTTCTTTCAATAATAAACCTATTATAATATTTTATGTAGCATGGTCTAATAACATCCACATTAATTTTCATTATTGACTATTTAATTCATGGTTCTTATTTTAATATTTGCATATAGATTATTTACCAGGAAGTACATATGTAAAAGCATGGGCAAACCATAGTACATCCTTTCACAGAGTACACAGTCTAATAGAAGATATGGGAAGTAATAGCATAAGAGTGGAAGAAATGCTGTCATAGACATGCTAAGATATTAGAGAAGTACAAAGGAGAATCTGTACTTGAAAGGCTTCTAAGAGGACAAGGGAAGGCTACCAAGAGAATTTGTCTCAAGGACAAATAAGGCTGATCTTAGGAGGTGGCAGGGAGCAGGATGGGGAGGTGAAGAATTCCTTTCATGTCCACCTCCGTTTATGTTTAGAAAACAGCAAGTGTTTCACTATAGCAGGGATATGGGATTTGTGTGAGGATGTGATAAAGCTCTGTGAGTAATGGTGCCGTCTATGGCATTTTATTCCTTAGGTGAGGTGAGGTGAAGTCGCTCAGTCGAGTCCGATTCTTTGCGACCCCGCGGACTGTAACCTACTAGGCTTCTCTGTCCATGGGATTCTCCAGGCAAGAATACTGGAATGGATTGCCATTTCCTTCTCCAGGGGATCTTCCCAACCCAGGGATCGAACCCAGGTCTCCCGCATTGGAAGCAGATGCTTTTACCTCTGAGCCACCAGGGAAGCCCTTTTTATTCCTTAAGGGTCAAGCAATTGAATACAACTGGGATCAAAGTTAGGTCTTGACTGCAAATCTGAAAGGAGCATTTATCATGCCAGTAGAGTGGAGTAGTACAAAGCACAGATAGGAAAAATAAACGGGAGAGTTCACAGAGGTAGAAAGTTCTCAGTTCAGTCACTCGGTTGTGTCTGACTCTTTGCAGTCCCATGGACTACAGCACGCCAGGCTTACTTGTCCATCACCAACTCCTGGAGCTTGCTCAAACTCATGTCCATCGAGTCACTGATGACATCCAACCATCTCATCCTCTGTTGTCTCTTTCTCCTCCTGCCTTCAATCTTTCCCAGCATCAGGGTCTTTCCAAAGAGTCAGTTCTTCACATCAGATGGCCAAAGTATTGGAGTTTCAGCTTCACCATCAGTCCTTCCAATGAATAATCAGGACTGATTTCCTTTAGGATGGACTGGTTGGATCTCCTTGCAGTCCAAGGGACTCTCAAGAGTCTTCTCCAACACCACAGTTCAAAAGCATCAATTTTTCAGTGCTCAACTTTCTTTATAGTCCAACTCTCCCATTCATACATGACTACTTCAAAAACCATAGCTTTGACTAGGTGAAACTTTGTTGACAAAGTAATGTCTCTGCTTTTTAATACACTGTCTAGGTTGGTCATAACTTTTCTTCCAAGGAGTAAATGTCTTAATTTCATGGCTGCAGTAACCATCTGCCCTACCTTGGGAACCCAAGAAAATAAAGTCTGTCACTGTTTCCATTGTTTTCCCAACTATTTACCATGAAGTGATGGGACTAGATGGCCATTATCATAGTTTTCTGAATGGTGAGCTTTAAGCCAACTTTTTCACTCTCCTCTTTCACTTTCATCAAGAGGCTCTTTAGTTCTTCTTCACTTTCTGCCATAAGGGTGGTGTCATCTGCATATGTGGCATTATTGATATTTTCCCCCACAATCTTGATTCCAGCTTGTGCTTCTTCCAGCCCAGCGTTTCTCATGATGTACTCTGCATATAAGTTAAATAAGCAGAGTGACAGTATACAGCCTTGATGTACTCCTTTTCCTATTTTGAAAGTTCTATGTCCAGTTCTAACTGTTGCTTCCTGGCTTGCATATAGCTTTCTCAAGAGGCAGGTCAGGTGGTCTGGTATTCCCATCTCTTTCAGAATTTTCCACAGTTTATTGTGATCCACACAGTCAAAGGCTTTGGCATAGTCAAGAAAGCAGAAATAGATGTTTTTCTGGAACTCTCTTGCTTTTTTGATGATCCAGCAGATGTTGGCAATTTGATCCCTGTTTCCTCTGGCTTTTCTAAAACGAGCTTGAACATCTGGAAGTTCACAGTTCATGTATTGCTGAAGCCTGGCTTGGAGAATTTTGAGCATTACTTTACTAGCATGTGAGATGAGTGCAATTGTGTGGTAGTTTGAGCATTCTTTGGCATTGCCTTTCTTTGAGATTGGAATGAAAACTGACCTTTTCCAGTCCTGTGGCCACTGCTGAGTTTTCCAAATTTTCTGGCATATTGAGTGCAGCACTTCCATAGCATCATCTTTCAGGATTTGAAATAGCTCAACTGGAATTCCATCACCTCTTTACTAGCATGTGAGATGAGTGCAATTGTGCGGTAGTTTGAGCATTCTTTGGCATTGCCTTTCTTTGAGATTGGAATGAAAACTGACCTTTTCCAGTCCTGTGGCCACTGCTGAGTTTTCCAAATTTTCTGGCATATTGAGTGCAGCACTTCCATAGCATCATCTTTCAGGATTTGAAATAGCTCAACTGGAATTCCATCACCTCCACTAGCTTTGTATGTAGTGATGCTTTCTAAGGCCCACTTGACTTCATATTCCAGGATGTCTGGCTCTAGGTGAGTGACCACACCATCGTGAATATCTTTTTTGTATAGTTCTTCTGTGTATTCCTGCCACCTCTTAATATCTTCTGCTTCTGTTAGGTCCATACCATTTCTGTCCTTTATTGAGCCCATCTTTGCATGAAATGTTCCCTTGGTATCTCTAATTTTCTTCAAGAGATCTCTAGTTTTTTTCCTCTATTTCTTTGCATTGATCACTGAGGAAGGCTTTCTTATCTCCTCTTGCTGTTTTCTGGAACTGTGCATTCAGATGCTTGTATCTTTCCTTTTCTCCTTTGCTTTTTGCTTCTCTTCCTTTCACAGCTATTTGTAAGGCCTCCTCAGACAGCCATTTTGCTTTTTTGCCTTTCTTTTCCATGGAGATGGCCTTGATCCCTGTCTCCTGTACAATGTCATGAACCTCCATCCTTAGTTCATCAGGCATTCTATCTATCAAATCTAGTCGTTTAAATCTATTTCTCACTTCCACAGTATAGTCATAAGGGATTTGATTTAGGCCATACCTGAATGGTCTAGTGGTTTTCCCTACTTTTTTCAATTTCAGTCTGAATTTGGCAATAAGGAGTTCGTGATCTGAGCCACAGTCAGCTCCTGGTCTTGTTTTTGTTGACTATATACAGCTTCTCCATCTTTGGCTGCAAAGAATATAATCAATCTGATTTCAGTGTTGACCATCTGATGATGTCCATGTGTAGAGTCTTCTCTTTTGTTGTTGGAAGAGGGTGTTTGCTATGACCAGTGCATTTTCTTGGCAAAACTCTATTAGTCTTTGCTCTGCTTCATTCCATATTCCAAGGCCAAATTTGCCTGTTAATCCAGGTGTTTCTTGACTTTCTATTTTTGCATTCCAGTCCCCTGCAATGAAAAGGACATCTTTTTTGGGTGTTAGTTCTAAAAGCTCTTGTAGGTCTTCATAGAGCCATTCAACTTCAGCTCCTTCAGTGTTACTGGTTGGGACATAGACTTGTATTACTGTGATATTGAATGGTTTGTCTTAGAAATGACCAGAGATCATTCTGTCGTTTTTTGAGACTGCATCCAAGTACTGCATTTCGGACTCTTTTGTTGACTAGGATGGCTACTCCATTTCTTCTAAGGGATTGCTGCCCGCAATAGTAGATATAATGATCATCTCAGTTAAATTCACCCATTCCAGTCTATTTTAGTTCTTTTACTGTGATATTGAATGGTTTGTCTTAGAAATGACCAGAGATCATTCTGTCGTTTTGTGAGACTGCATCCAAGTACTGCATTTCGGACTCTTTTGTTGACTAGGATGGCTACTCCATTTCTTCTAAGGGATTGCTGCCCGCAATAGTAGATATAATGATCATCTCAGTTAAATTCACCCATTCCAGTCTATTTTAGTTCTTTGATTCCTAGAATGTCAACGTTCACTCTTGCCATCTCCTGTGTGACCACTTCCAATTTGCCTTGATTCGTGGACCTGACATTCCAGGTTCCTATGCAATATTGCTCTTTACAGCATTGGATCTTGCTTCTATCACCCGTCACATCCACAACTGGGTATTGTTTTTGCTTTGGCTCCATCCCTTCATTCTTTCTGGAGTTATTTCTCCACTGATCTCTAGTAGCATATTGGGCACCTACTGACCTGGGGAGTTCCTCTTCAGTATCCTATCATTTTGCCTTTTCATATGGTTCGTGAGGTTCTCAAGGCAAGAATACTGAAATGGTTTGCTATTCCCTTCTCCAATGGACCACATTCTGTCAGACCGCTCCACCATGAGCCATCTGTCTTGGGTGGCCCCACAGGCATGGCTTAGTTTCTTTGAGTTAGACAAGGATGTGGCACTAGTGTGATTAGACTGACTAGTTTTCCGTGAGTATGGTTTCAGTGCGTCTGCCCTCTGACTCCCTCTTGCAACACCTACCATCTTACTTGGGTTTCTCTTACCTTCGATGTGGGGTATCTCTTCACGGCTGCCCCAGCAAAGCACAGCCGCTGCTCAGTACCTTGGATGAGGGTATCTCCTCACCACTGCCTCTCCTGACCTTGAACATGGAATAGCTTCTCTAGGCCGGCCTGTGCCCACACAGCCACTGCTCCTTGGATGTGGGGTAGCTCCTCCAGGCCACCCCTGGCCTTGGACTAGGGTAGCTCCTCTCTGCCGTTCATGTGTCATCGCAGCCTGGCACTCTTGGCTGCTGCCCCTGACCTCAGACGTGGGGTAACTCCTCTGGCTGCCACCCCTTGGGCATGGGTCCTCCTGCCTTCTACCCCTGACCTCGGACGTGGGGTAGTTCCTCCCGGCTGTGCTATGTGCACTATCGCAGCTGCCCACGCTTTCTTATTTCACCTTGCTATTTTTTGGAACTGCACATTCAGATGGGTATATCTTTTCTCTTCTCCTTTGCCTTTAGTTTCTCTTCTTTTTTCAGCTATTTGTAAGGCCTCCTCAGACAAGCATTTTGCTAACAATATAGAGCTTCTTCACCTTTGGCTGAAAAGAACATAATCAGTCTGATTTTGGTATTGACCAACTGGTAATTTCCACATGTAGAGTCTTCGCTTTTTGTTGTTGGAAGAGGGTGTTTGCTATGACCAGTGCATTCTCTTGGCCAAACTCTGTTGGCCTTTGCCCTGCTTCATTTTGTACTCCAAGGCCAAATTTGCCTGTTTACTCTTACCATCTCCTGTTTGACCACTTCCAATTTATGTTGATTCATGGACCTAACATTCCAGGTTCCTATGCATTATTGTTCTTTACAGCATTGGAGTTCACGTCCATCACCATTCACACCCACAACTGGACGTTGTTTTTGCTTTGTCTCCATCTCTTCACTCTTCTGGAAAGATTTCTCCACTCTTCTCCAGTATCATATTGGGCACCAACAGACCTGGGGAATTCATCCTTCAGTGTCATATTTTTTTGCCCTTTCATACTGTTCATGGGGTTGTTAAAGCAAGAGTATTAAAGTGGTTTGCCATTCCCTTCTTGAGTGGCCCATGTTTTGTCAGAACTCTTTACCATGACCCAGCTGTCTTGGGTGCCGTCCACATCGTGGCTCATAGTTTCATTGAGTTAGACAAGGCTGTGGTCCATGTGATCAGTTTGATTAGTTTTCTATGATTGTAGCTTTCATTATGTCTGCCCTCTGCTGCTAAGTCACTTCAGTCATGTCTGACTCTGTGTGACCTCACAGATGGAAGCCCACCAGGCTCCTCCATCCCTGGGATTCTCCAGGCAAAAACACTGGAGTGGGTTTCCATTCTGGTGAAGGGGTGCCCTTCTCCAGTGCAGGAAAGTGAAAGTGAAGTCGCTCAGTCGTGCCCAACTCATAGTGACCCCATGGACCACAGCCCACCAGGCTCCTCTGTCCATGGGATTTTTCAAGTAAGAGTACTGGAGTGGAGGACTAAGAATAAGAGGCTTATGGAAGCTTCCCAGTGGGAGAGACTGACAAGGGGGAAACTGAGTCTTATTCTGATGGGTGGGGCCGTGCTCAGTAAACCTTTAATCCAACTGTCTGTTGATGGGCGGGGCTGTGTTCCCTCCCTGATGTTTGACCTGAGACCAAACTATGGTGGAGGTAATGAAGATAATGGGGACCTCCTTCGAAAGGTCCTATGCATGCACTGCTGTACTCAGTGCCCCCAACCCTGCAGCAGGCCCCCACGACCCACGCCTCTGCTGGAGATGCCTGGACACTCACAGGCAAATCTGGGTCAGTCTCTTGTGGTGTTACTGCTCCTTTCTCCTGGGTCCTAGTGTGCACAAGGTTTTGTTTGTGCTATCCAAGAGTCTGTTTTCCCAGCCCTGTGTGAGTTCTGGTGGCTCTGTGGTTGGGGTTAATAATGGCAACCTCCTCCAAGAGGGCTTATACCACACCCAAGCATAAATCCTAGTAAATTAATCATTTGTAAAATATACAATTTTTTTAGGAAGTTATAGTCACATAAACACTGTTTCACAACCAGAATATTCTGGGTACTCTAGGTAACTATTGTGTACATAAATATTCTAGGTAGAGATATTCTAGATATTCTAGGTACATAACTAGAAAATTCTAGGTATTTATTGCTCACAGCGACAAGTAATTATTCAGAGTTCTTCTTTTCCCTTTCCTAATCTCTGTATCAACAAAATGATCTAATGTCTTGAAAACACTGAACAAGCAAGTACTCAGATATTGAATAAATCATTTGACTCATTCATTTTGGTTTTGCTTGGATATTAAGAAGGAATGTGGATAAGACCCATTGATTTGGGTGTGACTTTTGGTAATTGACAGTTTGAGTTCCTTTGTATTTCTTCTTGTAATTTTCTCATCCTAGTAACTATCATTTCTATTCTCTTAGCCTTCTCCAAGAAACCTAATATGAAAGGTTCAGGAGCCCACAAAACAAAATGAACTTTTTAAGTAATAATGCTTCCCTCAGATCTTGGCAAAAATCTTAATGATATTTAAGGTGAAGGTAGAAAAAGTACTCCATGGCAGATTTCAGAGCTCAGGAGTAGGAGAGAAGATTGAAAGTACTCTTAAGACTAGGCATGAAAGATGTACTTTACACTCCTTCTGAGGTATGGCTTTCACTCATCTTTCCCTTCTGCATCTTTGATTTGAAATGTAAATATCATCAGGGTATCAAGATAGAGATCTAGGAAAGATTGTTTTAAACTCCTTCTATTCCTAGACATGCCCACATTCTCCCTGCACTTTATGTTCATTCTTGGGACTCATAGTTTTAACGATTTGGCTGGTTCAGGTTCAAATGACTCCAGAAGGAACCCACATGCATGTGAGCTCAATACTGTCTACTAGTGTAGGGGATTATGAGGGCTTCCTTGCTGGCTCAGTGGTAAAGAATCCAACTGCCAATGCAGGAAACACAGGTTTAATCCCTGGGTCAGGAAGCTCCCCTAGAGAAGGGAAATGGCAACCCCCTCTAGTATTCTTGCTTGGAAAATTCCATAGACAGAGGAGCCTGGAAGGCTATAGTCAATGGGGGTAGCACAGAGTCAGACATGCTTTAGTGACTTAGAGTAAGCAGGAATTATAGGAACATCTCACACAGCACAAATAGCCTTCAGTCCTCAGCTTGGCTGAATTTCTCTTTTCATTTCTCCCTTCTCTCCCTTTCTTCTCCAGAGCCACATAAAATTCTTCTTCTGGCTAATGCATAGCACTTCAGCACTCAGGTTTTGAAGAGCCCACACTGTTCCCCAAGCACTTTCTACCAAATACAGTGTTCTAAGAGGAATTTAGTGATAACGTTTTTCTTCTTACAGTAGGAATTTTATTCACCCTCAAAGTAAGTTCTTTCCCATTCTTGGAGGTTATGATTTTATATCTTTAATACCTCACTTTTTTCAGACGTCCATTAAGAAGAACAAAAGCCATCACAATAAAGCTCCCTTATCTTCCCATGATCAGTTTAATAAACGTATCTGGGTTGGCAATGACCTTTGCCTCCTTTTTCCATGTTATGATGAAAAAGTGTCTCTACTCAATAAAGCTAAAAGTTTATTCTGTTATCTAGGTCCTTTCTCTTTGGCTTTCTTAAGCTTTTTACTCTGTTATTCCTCTCTCCAGCGTCACCAATTTCTCCTGGTCAGTGGGATCCTTTCCATCAGTATATAAAATTTCTTCCATCTCCCATCTTGAACAAAATTGTAAACTAACTTATGTTCCTCTCTAGCTGCCAGACCAGCTCTTTATTCCCCTTTACAGAATGTTTAAAAGGCCTATAAATGCTGTTTTGATTTTTCTACCTTCAAATAACTCTTCAACACATTATAATCTACCTTTTGTCTTCATCCTACTGCTGGAAAAAGTTATCAAAAGCACCAGTGTTGTAAAACACAACATGTCATAAAACACAATGGACACTTTTCTCTTTTTTCGTGACTTCTTACAAGCATCTGAAAAGCTGATCATTTCCTTCTTTCTAGGCACATGGCTTATCTTTGTTTCTAACTCCATGTTTGCCTGGTTTACCTCTTAGCGCTCATGCTTTTTTTTTCACTCTCCTTGATTGGCTCCTTTCCCTCTGTTTATCCACTAATAAAACAGATCCCATAGGATTTAGCCTTACTACTCTTCTTTACCTTCCCATGTAATATCACCCAATCTATGGCTATAAAAATGGAAGACTCCTAAATTCTTTCTTTCATTTCCAATTTCCCTCTCTGGTCCAGATTCAAATTGAAGAAATGCTTGCTTAATACTTCCAGCTGGTTATCACTCAGTTCATTTCAGTTCAGACACTCACTCGTGTCCAATTCTTTGCAGTTCCATGAACCACAGCATGCCAGGCCTCCCTGTCCATCACCAGTTCCTGGAGTTTACCCACGTCCATTGAATCGGTAATGCCATCCAACCATCTCATCCTCTGTCATCCCCTTCTCCTCCTGCCCTTAATCTTTCCCAACATCAGGGTCTTTTCGAATGAGACAGCTCTTCACATCGAATGGCCAAAATATTGGAGTTTCAGCTTCAACATCAGTCCTTCCAATGAACACCCAGGACTGATTTCCTTTAGGATGGGCTGGTTGGATCTCCTTGCAGTCCAAGGGACTCTCCAGCACCATAGTTCAAAAGCATCAGTTCTTCTGCACTCAGCTTTCTTTGTAGTCCAACTCTCACATCTATACATGACTACTGGAAAAACCATAGCCTTGACTAGATGGACCTTTGTTGACAAAGTAATGCCTCTGCTTTTTAATATGTTGTCTATGTTGGTCATAACCGGATGCCATGATCTTAGTTTTCTGAATATTGAGCTTAAGCCAACATTTTTCACTCTCCTCTTTCACAAAAGGCTCTTTACTTCTTTACTTTCTGCCATAAGGGTGATGTCATCTGCATATCTGAGGTTATTGACATTTCTCCCAGCAACCTTGATTCCAGCTTGTGCTTTATCCAGCCCAACGTTTCTCATGATATGCTCTGCATATAAGTTAAATAAGCAGGGTGACAATGTGCAGCCTTGACGTACTCCTTTTCCTATTTGGAACCAGTCTGTTGTTCCATGTCCAGTTTTAACTGTTGCTTCCTGACCTGTATATAGGTTTCTCAAGAGGCGGGTCAGGTGGTCTGGTATTCCCATCTCTTTCAGAATTTTCCACAGTTTCTTGTGATTCACACAGGCAAAGACTTTGCCATAGTCAATAAAGCAGAAATAGATGTTTTTTTTCTGGAGCTCTCTTGCTTTTTTGAT